>VVHJ01038204.1:16230-27545 GCA_015107715.1 Tylochromis polylepis
GTAAACCAAAAAAAAAAAAAAAAAAAAAAAAAAAAAAAAAAAAAACCAGACAAAGAAAAAGAAAAAAACTACGCCTACAACTAGACGCCACCTGTATATTGGAATGGGTTTTTTTAAGTTGTTTATTTTGTGTTTACTCCAACTTTACCTAAATATCTTTCTATAACTACATGATTACTTAAGTCTGTTTTTTTTTTTAACACCAACAGGTTAGTGAAAACTTTTTTAATGGGATGTTTGACACATTCGACTCTGTGACTATTTACACCTTTACCTTTCTGAAAATCAGTCTCTGTGTATCAACATCTAGCCTGTCTGGCACATGTGATGCAGTTTGTCTCCTTCAGATACAAACCCTCTTTCTACTATTTGTATGAAATGACTAGCAAGTAAACTGTGCCGTGCTGTGAGTTCTGAATGTTTGTGTTTGTATCATTAACTATTGCATGAAACAGTCAAATGATCTTCTCACTTTCCTTTCATGTGGAAGTTGTAAAAAATAGGCAATCTCATTCTGGAGGTGAAAAAAGTAAATATTAAAACAAGAATGATTTAATGCAGACTCAACGAGGACATCTCTCGATTATACGCGATACTGCTGAAAGCATTTTTTCAGCAGGCAACGGATCTGTGACATTATTTTGTCCACATTGCTTGTAATCAGATATATAAACTAAGAACCAGTGTTAAGTCTCTAGAAACATCATCACATCTGCATGCTCAAGTCAAGCTGACACTGGTTTCATAAGATAAAATTTACTCTCATGGAAAAACAATTTTACAAATATTTCTTTGTAATATTTGGCATCCCAAACTTTGACATCTCCACCACAGTTTAAAATAAAGTTTGAGAAGTGCAACATAAGTTCGTTAAAATGGCTCCAGCAGTGTGTTTTAAAGGACATTTTCTTCAGTTTTTAAAAATGGAAACAGCGTATTTTGCTACCCTCTGCAGGTACTGAAAGTGCAGCTGCATACATATATGTTTTTCTAATTTTCATTTTAAAATCATTATTATTTGCATTTAAAATGTAAAATAAAAAATTGTAAACTAGCTAGATTTTTGACATAAAACCCCCTGTCTATTAACGCTTCATAACAGAGTCACTAAGGTCACTGAATCAAAACCAGTACTTTAGCTTGTCAGTGTGGGTTGATTCTCTGTGCCAGAAAAAAAGGATCAGTCAGTATTAATAATAAACAAAACGGTGAAATAAAACCAGACTCTTGTATCACAAAATATAAAAATGTTATTGTCAGAAGTGGGATTCGAACCCACGCCTCCAGGGGAGACTGCGACCTGAACGCAGCGCCTTAGACCGCTCGGCCATCCTGACTTACATATACCCATCCTTAGACTGTCTTTTAAACTCAATCACAACAATCTGCACACTAATGATTTAATGTAATTTAATTGTGTTGTTGTATATTGTGCTACTAAAACAACAATTCATCCGACTGTGAAGGCGCTGTACTCAAATCAGAAATTTTCTCAGCTGAATATCCATTATAGCAAGTAAGATGATTTTCATTGAAGAACTTGACAGCCGCTTCCTTCTCTGATGGATTTGACTGACACGTCATAGCTAGCATTGCAACAGACACAATCTAGCCTTGGTTAGATAACATGTCTTACTCTACTGTTTTTTTTACTCTAGGAGAATCGTAGTAGTTATCAGCAAAATTGTGAAAGTAGCTGCCATTAAGTTGTCTACGGTACGTGCTAACGGCAAACGTAGCAACTAGCTTGACAGACAGGCTGAGGCGGTTTGAACAAGAGTCCCTAGAGTGCATTCATCAGTAAACCGTGAGTAATTTTCAGGACTATTTGTCAGATAATAGAAAGACATTAATTGTCTGTAGGGAAGCTAATTGCTATAGGGTGAATTGCTCGCCCGAGTTGTCTTTACAAAACTGCGAGGTGCTTGGTTTCCTCATACCATTGCTAAAGTTTAGCTAGGTGTTACCTTTTGTCACTTGCCTTTCTAATTTATGAAAATAGACAGGTGAAGTCTGATAAGGCCTGGAGTGTATTTCCATACCGGACCTGTGCCTTATTATGTTTACATTTGTAACCCTGTTAAACTAATCCCTCAATGAGTCACTGGACTGCCTAGCCTAGCCAATAGCATTATGCTAACGTTAAGTAGACAGCTGCACAGTGTCACTCTTGGCATCTTATTTTAGTCCTCTCTCACGACTATTTACTGCTATATTTAAGATGTAAAAGTCATTGCTGCTTTAGTTTACATGTTATCCTCAGAAAGATCAAATTATTTTTTAATGTCTCGATAAAGAAATAATTTTTTTTTAAAAACTTCCCTGGAAGCGAGGGTTCGAATCCCACTTGTGACATCAACAGTTTTAGACTAATAAGAGAATGTGGTTTTATTTTACTGTTTGGTTTATTATTAATAGGGACTGATTCTGTGTCTCGGTTTATAAAATAAACCTAGGCCCTCTCCTCCGCTGAATACTCATGGCCTCCTTTGCTCCACACAACTTCTCCTGGGTGGAGCCAGGCAAACTGGCTGGACTGGCAATGCCCAGGATGCCATGTGAATACCGGTATATGGTGGATAATGGCATCAAGCACCTGGTTTGCCTCTGTGAGAGGAAACCACCCAACCATGACTCGTGCCCGGAGTTACAGCTTCACCACATCAAGATAGCTGACTTTACTCCTCCTTCACCCAATCAGATTGATAGATTCCTCTCTGTTGTGGAAGAGGCCAACTCCAAGGGTGAGGTAAGATCTCAGATGGTGACAGGCTGTGCTTGATGGATGGTTATGCATTTAAAGTACTGTCAGACCTCTCTTGGGTTGCCACTAGAGTTGTATGCTAGCTCAGTACTGTAACTTAAAGCGTTTGACATTAAGTTTCATTTCTATAAACAAACGTCTTCTTTTGCAGGCTTTCCCCTAACATAGCTAAATGCTACACTCCGCCAAGAACCCAAAGGGGGGAAAAATAATAAATTATTTAAAAGATTTATTAAATTGCATTAATAATCTAATTTATTGCTTCTGGGAACAGCAAGCCTAGGAGAAATACTCCATAACCCCCAAAATATTCAGGGATACTTTACAGATAACTGACTCAAATAATGATTTTATTGTTTTCTTCAGGGTGTGGCAGTTCACTGCATGCATGGTCATGGGAGAACAGGGACAATGCTGGCCTGCTACCTGGTGAAGACCAGGAAGATTTCTGGGATTGATGCAATCAACGAGATCCGTAGACTGCGGCAAGGTTCGATTGAAACTCATGAACAAGAGAAGGCAGTGGTGCAGTTTTATCAGCGCATTAAGTAACATTAATTAACTGCTTCCACTTAAAGAAGCAGCAAACAGTTCCTGTTAATGAGCAAATGATGTACGAAGTGCCTTAACTACTCCTAAATGAACATTTTACTATCTATTAATAGGAAAATACAAGAAGGAACAACAGTACTGAACAATAATGTGTTAAAATTACCCACTTTATGCCCCTGGGACATTTGATTAATAGATGCTGTCGTGATGCTAGCAAATGATTACATTTTTTTGTGTTTAGACATTTTTGTCTTCTGAGCTTTCTGTTTATGAACTGGACGCCAAGGAAAAAAGACGCTGGCGCTGCTTGAATGTTAGCTTCTCAGGAGCCGGCCCTCTCTTCATTTTCTCCTCCTGGTTTCTGCAAATACAACCATCACATCAGAGATACTTGAATTATGTCACATACGGGGGAAACAAACATCCTGTGCTGTTTTAGAATGTATTTATAAAGGGGACTTTATAGATTTAGATTTATTTTACTCAGGGATATTATTCCATTCTTGGTTTGCACCACTGTGGACACATGTATTACATGTATTAGTCTTCTTGAGAAGAAATGTGGCATTAGTAGATGCCTGTTAAATTAGATTAATGTTCAGCTTTGTGTGCCAAAAAAACTATAAACTCACTCTTTTGATGCTGCTTGATGAACATCATGAGCTAACCTACTTGGTCTCTGAGCTGCCAAAAACATGGACATTTTCCCAGTTAGAATCAAATGACATAGCTGATATGCACATATACTTTTCTGAATTAAAAAAAACTGACACAACAACATTCACTTTTCTGTAATGTGTGAATTAAAGATTACCTCTCTTTTCTTCGTCTTCCGTTTTGGAGAGGTGAGTTCCTGGCTGCTTTTCCGTTTTGTCCATCCCACCAGAGCTTCTTGTGTTGTTCTGAACCAGGAAATAAAAGACAATAATGCAAATTTTCGGGCGTTTTTTTGTTGTATCCTCAAGTAAATTTGTCATTACAGAAGTATGCATGTACAGTTATGGTTAGATACATTAGTTATGGTTTGGACGTGAATTTCTTGGTAATTTTGACCTTTTAATGTTTTCTTTAATAATTTCTGTTTCTTTGGAATGTTCTTTTTCGAGGGTAGAATGATTGTACAGCAAATGTCTTTAATGACTTTAAAAAAAACAAGAATTGGGAGATTGAACTTGAATTGGAATGTCCAGTAGCAAGTCGCACCTTGATCAGACTCTTTCAGTCAACAAGCTTCTGGCATGAATCTGGCTGCATATTTGACCTCTCGCATTGGCAGAACTGGTAGAGTTCATTTAAACTGGCTGGCTTCCTGGCACAGACCCAGCTTTTAAGCCTAATCCACAAATTTTCAATAGGGTTGAGATCAGGGTATGGGAAGGCCATTCCAGAAGCTTAATGTTAGCCTGAGTTATCCTTTTCAAAACCATTTTTTTATGTGTGTATGGGATCATTGTCCTGTTGGAACACCCAGTTTTGTTCAAGTTTCAAACATCTAGCTGTTGATTTGAGATGAAGTTGAGTCCATGGCGATGTAAAACTCACTTCACTGTGGACAGTGGTGCTGGTGTTCCAGCTATTTCCAGTTCATAGCAGGGTTAAGCCTTGGTGGTTTCCTAACCAGTTTCCTTTCATCCGACTATGACAGTTTGGGTCTTCCTCCAGACCAAAGTGGTGACACATCTTTCCAACTTTTACCCATTAACATTTGTTTGAACTGATGATCTTGGAATCTATAGTTGTTTAGAAATGGCTCCAAGAGACCTGCCCAACTTGTGTAAATCTACAGTCCTCCTTAAAACTTCACAGAGTTCTTTAGATTTTCCTGTCATTCTGAATATTGATCAATTCAGTGAGTGCTGTCAATCAAATCCCTTCTATGCTGACAAAGAGAATACTAGTTGTAGTCAATAATAATGACGAATGAGTAGTTAATATGCCTTGGAACCTTCAGCAAAACTTAAAAGTGAGTTTATGTATACTTGAGGCTGTATGTAAACTGTGTGAAGTAGAGATACTCCAAAATATCGAAAATAAAGTTGTCCATCCAGTTCTTGTATTTTGAATCAATCCACCCTGGAAAAAGAACCGTTCAAAGAAATCATTAAAGGCCCCATTTTGCTATGATATTTATGTACATGAAGAGTGTGTGCAAACTTCAACTTATTTAAAGTTAATTTTTACTTAACACGTTCAGAAATAGAGATTTTGGCTTTGGGTGGCCTTACAGGGAGAGGACATACAACCGCTTGTTACAGACAGTGGATCAACTCAAGGGCCAACCCAAGGCTAAGTGTAAGATGTGAATCATGCTAAGCTACTCTACTAAAGTCCTAGAATAAATTACCATATTAGGCTCCCTTTAATACACTGTACTTAATATCATGAAAACTTTTGGACATCACTGTGTTCAGCTTTAAATTAGAAGAGCTGTGTGACCTAAATAGGAATCGGAGTAGGTTCTAATAGTGTTGTGTATTGACAGTGTAGGAACAGCATACACAAAAAAACGGGCTCAAAAAGTAACGTTTTTAGTGTGTTTTCTCTTTAACCTTGGCCTGTGACATGCTTTTCTCTAGCTGCTGTATCATCACCATCATGTCCAAATCCTTATCTTCATCCTCGTCATCTCCTCTCTGCTGAATTTCCTGCAGCCTCTTCTGAAACTGCCACTCCAGGTTGAGCTTTCGGAGTCGGTCGTTCTCCTCCGCTGTGCATGTAGCTTTAGCCTGAAGCTGTTGCATCTCCTGCTGCAGGAACTCCACCGCTTCAAGCCTCTGCTGCTTCTCCAGCTTCTCCTGGGCTTCCCTCTTCCATGGGTCAGACATCTCCTGAGGGTCTTTCTGTTTCATTGGACCTCTGCTGTTTTTCTGTTGAGAGGGAGGTTCTTGGAAGGAAACGTGTTTTGTTGGAGTGATACTCACTTGAGGTTTTGCTACTTGATCTCTGTGTGTGTTGAATTTTTGTGATGTAAGTGAGGGCTGAAGTAGCTTCTTAGTTGGAGATAATGGAGATGCATAAATACTACTAGCTTGGCTTTGAGGATTCTGCTTGTGTCCATTGATTTGAAGAGTTTGGCTCATCTTCACTGCCAGTGATGAAGAACTCTGCTGAAAGGTGGTGAGTGGAGGATTTGACTGGTGGCTCACTGCTCTTGTTAGGGGGATGTCGATGCGTATTGGCTGGATTGAAGGTGTGGATGTTGAATGTTGTGAAAAAGGGGTTCTCCAGACACCGGCGCAGCTTACACGGCTGACCTGTTGCTGTTTTGTGGGGGAACTGTTATCAGAGAGGATGTCATGAGTAGAAAGACAAGAGCGGATAGGGAAAGACGTGCAGTAGTTCTCAGTTTGCTTTGCACCCTGATCCTTCTGTGTCCACTTGCTCTGCCTTTTGTCCAGCAGGGGGCCTCCACTGTCTGTACACAAGTTCTCCTGAGAGAGGGCTTGGCGCTAGAGGGGGGTAAATAAAGAGATTTTAATGTAATTCTTTCTAGCTGTACTATTATGGCTTTCCTTTTGTATTTCTTTTAATGCCTTGGTACACCAAGACTTACCATGAAGTTTAGAGACTTATTGGAGCTCTGTCCAGCTAAAGGTTTAAAAGAAACTTGGAAAGTTTGCTGTGGTCTACTGGATTCAGATACATTCCTGTCCTGGGATCTAGGGTTTGGTAGTGTGAAGTATTCCCAGTGGAATGTCTGAACACAAGAAAGAAAAAGTGTTAGGCCGAATCTTTAAATATTTCAATTTATCTGGCAGAGTCTGTGTAAGATCATGACAAGTCACTGAAAATGTGTTAAAAACATTGGTCAACAACAATAATATTAATAATAATCTCACATCAGAGCAAAGATTCATAGTGGACACAGAAGCAGTGCTGTTTCCTGTGGAAGGGTCAACAGGTTCATTTCCATCCTCCAGGCAAAAGTCTGCCGTAATAAGGAGAAAATAAAAGTGCTGCAGCTGTTATTATGACTCACTCTCCAATGTTATGCATATTTAACAGTAAGAAATATGTGCTGTTAGCGCTCAGCAACAAAAAGTGACAGCAGGAGAAGAGCACCCACCGGCCATGTTGGGGTTGGAGCGATAAAGTTGTCTGTTCCTCTGCATTATCTGCTCTTTCTTCCTTCGACTGCCTCCATGGAGCTGCTCTGAGGGACTGTGGTCCTCTGTGCTGTACTTTATGCAGGCTTTACTGTTTGGCTTAGCATGGTCTCTATCCCCTTATAAGGCAAGAAAAGGTCTTTGTCAGATAAAAGAAGGTAGAAAGTAGCGGGGAAAAAAGCAGAGGTTTGATTTGAGTGTACTGGTTCTTGCCTGTAGTCTTCTCTGGACTGGATTCTCTCAGCAGGGCTTCTAGGCCGTGGTAACTCGCTGCAAATTTTGCAACCTGTAAGGTCACAATGGGGCCAGTTTGCATCATGATCGCTGCTGCCCTAAACCAGTGTAAGGTTAATAAGGTTACTTTTCTTTAGTGTCACAGTTTAGAGACTGTATCGGCATTACTAAATACTTGAACTTGGCTAAAACACTCTTAAATGTTGGCGTTTGTAAAGTTAAAAACATGCTACTCTCAATCAGCTACCTGTGCTATGTGTCTAATAGTTACATTGCAGTTTTTGGAAAAAAGTAGACAAATAGTTAATGAAATCCTTCATGAACTTCAGTATAATGTATCATATGAAAGGGAACGGAGAGAGCAGTGCAACACACTTTATTATTTATTTTTTCAAGACTATGCCCTACACTGTCACAGTGATGCAATAAAAAGTTTTTCAAAATCACACACTGCATGAAGCATGAGTTTTTACTGACTCTAAAGGCCAAAGATTTCAGTCTATTCTTCTCCAATAATATGGGAAAACATAATAAAATACATAGTTTCAGTATGTAATGCTTCAGGGTCAAAGGTCAAAGGTCAGGGTCACACAAATTAGGAAAAAGCTTTAGTTTTCTTTTGATTATCTCCAAACTTTAAAGCAACATATTAGTCACTGGAGGCCAAACCGTTATTTCAATACATTATATGACTTTACAATGGGACAAAAAGATTAAAATACTACACTAGATTTCCATTTTAACAATGTTGACATCAGCACAAATGATCTGTAAAAACTGCTGATGTCATCATTTTGTAATAAAAACAGGCTGACAGCTAGTGTGATAAAAACATCAAAGTTTTAGTGTAACTCTTGCCCTTCGGGGGGGAGTTGCGCTGTCTGAGTGCTCTTGTTATTATTGTTATTTTTCAGAAGTGAAGCTGATATGCATGTGTTGAAGGAGGAAAGGATAATATCTGTGCTTCTGAATGAAAAGAACAGTACTTGAGTAAACATATAGTACATAAAGCAAACGTAAGAAAGTATGTGTTTACCATAATCACCATCTGTGAGCGCATGCAGCCTACAGAGGTTGTGATGAGATCATAGATTAAAAGTAAGGGGATCACAGATGTTACATGATGTCATATTATGATGGGAATATTAATGTCTGTAACAAATTTTATCCACATTTCGCTAATCGTAAAAGAGAATAAGTCAAAGATCACTAAAGTTATTTTTATTTTTTCATGATCCAGCCTTCAGTTTTCAGTTTATACTAATCACCATCGTGCTTTCAAAAAGAAAAGATAAGAATAGCTAAACATATCCCAGGCTTGTGTGTACAGTAGCTACCTTTCTTGGCTGAGACCGACCAGGCTTTGACCATCCACACTGAGCAGCTGATCTCCAGCAGTTAACTGGCCATTCTGGACACAGTAGAGACAGACAGTTCGTTCAGTGTGTACTTGCGCAGTTCGTTGAAAATTCTGCTCTCCTTTTTCAAAGATTAAACTAAAATGTGTTTATTCTCACCATTTCAGCCGGTCCTCCCTTGACGACAGATTTAATATAGATCCCGAGGGTACGCTGCCCAGCTCCCTGCAGCAAAATAAGAGGGAGGCTGTTCATTTACCAAGATGGTTTGCACATCTTTTTGACGTCTGTAGTAGTGAATAGTAAAATAGTAAAAACTAAGAAATAGTCAGGAATAAAACGGTCACCTTGGCAGCCACAATGCTGACCCCCATCCCACTGTTCAAAGGTTTGTTCAGTGTGATTGTCATAATCTCTGGCTGTCTATGTGCTGCCTGTCAAAGAAGAAATTATGCACCCTTATGTCAAAGTAAAGTCATATTTCGACACATCTGGGGCCATGTGTTTCGTTTTGTTTTCCTTTACCAAATTTGTGCTCTCTACAGAAGGGGCAAATTCGCTGAAATAAATGCTCCAGTCCCCTTTGGAGTTTGGCTGGGGTGTCAAAGAGCAGAGACCTGTGAGAGAATGATGTAACATGACGAAGCAAAGATCCCATTTTAGGTTTAAGTACAGTTGCTTACTGTAATCTGAATTTTAAAAACTCCATACCTTTTTGGCACATTGGCTCCAAAAACTCTCTAAACCCCTGAGGGATTCCTCTCACAGTGTCACAGGAGTATCCTCCCTCCGGCAGCAGGAAGGGCAGGTGGAGGTCGAGGCTCTCTTCCAGCTTGATGTCCCGTCCTTCGCTCCGAATCACGTTATCTGCTGAGGCCTCGGCAGCTGTCACTACAGCATCGATCAAATCCTGCAGTGAGGACAGGCAGCGGATCACGCAGCTGAAATATTTCAGGAAAAGGTCGATGTGCTGTATAGAGTAGATTGCCATTAGTCATTATGTGGCAAGGCTTCAGGAAACAGATATCCAATCAGCTGGGACTCTGAGCAAAATCTGGAAAAGGACCCTGACCTCTGATCCCCCTTGGAAATGAGTGCTGTTACCTTCAGGTAACTATAGTAATGGAGCTCGTATTGGTGCTAGTTATAAAAACAGCATCAAGTTAGAGAAGATTTAGCAGTTACAGTTAATATAGTCAAAATACTGTATATTAATTATTGTATAGTTAAAATAAAATTAGTTTTTGGACAGCTGTAATGCTTTGTTTTATAATCACAGTAAAAAAAAATATTAAAAAAACTGCAATCCTCAACAAGTCATACATGTGGTGTGTTCAACAAAAGCTAATTAATCAAATGCTCAGATTCTACTTGGACACTAATCATTGTTAGTGAAATTCTTTGCCTTTGGTTTTAATCTTAGCATCTTGAAAAATTTCTAATAATCTTGTAAATCTTAGCTAAAACTATTCATCTGTTCTGCTGCATACCCGGCTCACGATGCCCAGTTCCTCTTCTCCTGTACTGCCTACACCCAGACATTCTCAAGCCAACCAAGAGGCAAAACCTCCCTGGCACATCGTGAATCTGCTGCTCAGTCTCTTCCCAGTTGAACATGCTCAAAATACCTCACATATGAGGCGTTCAGTGTCTTTCCTAAGGTGACCGAACCACTAACACAATCTAATATTAGATGCAGTAAATTATACCCTAGTTAAAGATACCATGGGGCGGTTTTTGCAATGAACGTTTTAGAGAGGTGTTGATATAACTGTTGGAATTTTGGATGACTTAGTTTGGAGACCCGACACCATTGTGGAAGGACAAAAAATCTGCAGTTCCTCAAATGTCCACTTGAGGCTGGCTCCCAAAAGCGAGTCCATCCCCATAGATTTCAGATTAAAAGCATTAAAAAGTGTTATTATATGCTGTTACAAGAGTTTTCAGCTAATTCCCCATGTTATGTGGTAAATCTTTGCCTCTTTGCACTTTTTTTTTGTCTAAGTGCTTTCTTTCTAATATTCACATTCCAATTAAGGCAACTTGGGGTTCAGTATCTTCAATTCAATTCAGTTCAATTTTATTTATATAGCGCCAAATCACAACAATAGTCGCCTCAAGGCGCTTAATATTTGTACAGTAGATCGTACAATAATAGATACAGAGAAAACCCAACAATCATATGACCCCCTATGAGCAAGCACTTTGGCGACAGTGGGAAGGAAAAACTCCCTTTTAACAGGAAGAAACCTCCGGCAGAACCAGGCTCAGGGAGGGGCGGCCATCTGCTGCGACCGGTTG
>VVHJ01038207.1:4545-21696 GCA_015107715.1 Tylochromis polylepis
CTGTATGTGTGATAGATACGTGTGAGTGCAGAGGTCTTAGTGTATTTGTCCAGACTCCATTAAACACCTGTTTGCTGGCCTAATGCGTATGGCCCTGTGGCCTCAGGCTGCTGCAGTAGTACAGCAGTAAACATCCTGTACACACTAAAACTGTCATAAAAGCACTATTGAGATATTATTTTCAGTGATACAAGGTTTCACATACTGCAATAACAAAAATAAAACAAAAGAGAGTGAACCCCATTGGTGTTGACAGTGGCTTCAAGTAATGGTAAGATAATGAGCTGTGACCGAGGAGCAATTGTTCTCTCTGCATTTTGAAGTCGCGTTGTGTTAGATACTCTGAGACAAAAGCATTTTCATAGCAACAAATATGGCAGCCCGGTCATACTTGAGGATAGCAAGGTAAACAAGACAGTCATCTAGCAATAATGTCTACTTGCTTCTTTGCACATTACTGATCTGTGCTATGCAAATTGAATAATTGAATAATCGTACATTAACCCATATGACAACAATTCCTTTTTAATGGCACTTTCATCGAAGAATGAGCCATTTCTAGTCTATGGTTCTCTAGTTGCAGGAACATACCTGTTTGAAGGGGCTTGTGGAGGAGGCTCTTTGTTTCAACTGATTGTGACTACACACAGAAGTTCAGAGTGAGTCGTGGCAAATGAGCCCTGTTGAACAACTATGTTGCTGTTGCTGTACTGACACTGTATTCCTAATGTATTTCTACTGCTTAACAATGAAAGATAAGATGTCTGTAACAGTGATGTGGGAAAGGAGAAGTACTCCGAGAGTGCAAACCTCTGCTATGGCAGCTCACTCTCTGGGCAGTATTTACTTTGAAGGGAATAGCATAGTTTTATATATAAGAAAAGATTATGTAGGACTAGGTCATGTATTGATCTGTAAATAGGCATCTCATTTTCTTTCTCTTGACAATACTTTCTTTAAAGATAGAACACATTTTGGGGTCAACTTGAAAGAAAGCCAGATGTGAAATGCAAAAGTGAGGTCAGAGGTTAAATGTGAGATGGTATTTGGATGCAAATTATAATTCTGATATTTAGAATCCTCATATACCAGTATGATTTCTAAATGCTGCCAAAACAAACAAAGGAATTAGAAATTCAAGCATAATTTTAAAGACATTTTATTAAAGTTGCTGTATGCCTATATGTTGTTGATAAAAACAATGCCAGTAAGAAACATATTTTTAATAGTTCAAGATAACATTATTATCACTTTGACCTTCAGATCAATCCTTAGAATGAAAAATCAGAAGTCAAATGTCACATTGTATTTTAAATCTTTATACTCTACACCCCTGCAAAGTTTTATCAGAATTCATTCTGAAACTTTTTGAGTTATTGTGTTTACAAACAGAATGGCACACATGCAAACACTACCAAAAACATAACCTTCTTGGAAATGAAAATGAAAAACAACCATGTTGTCAACCAGTGAGGCAACAAGTAGGGCTTGGGCAGACACATCCACATACAGTGGCTTGCAAAAGTATTTGGCCCCCTTGAACTTTTCCACATTTTTTCACATTACAGCCACAAACATGAATCAATTTTATTGGAATTCCACGTGAAAGACCAATACAAAGTGGTGTACACGTGAGAAGTGGAACGAGGGAGTACACCACTTTGTATTGGTCTTTCACGTGGAATTCCAATAAAATTGATTCATGTTTGCGGCTGCAATGTGACAAAATGTGGAAAAGTTCAAGGGGGCCGAATACTTTTGCAAGCCACTGTATATAGTAGAGATTTCAGTCTGAATCACAGTAGAACCACAAAAGAAGATTGCTGCATCCATCTACAGTAATTTATATTTGGAGGCACGGCTCTGTTCTGGGACCCCACCCAAACTTTCATGCGCATGTACAGAAAACTGGAGATGAGGAAGGCAGGAGCAAGTCCTCCAGTACAGAATCAGTGAGAAATGATATGATACTGATTAAGTCTGTAGCTTGAAAGAGGAGCTGGTGTGACGGTAGGTTGCAAAGAATGTGAAGATATATTCTGACCACAGTATGAGCAAGCCAAAGCGGCTTCTATAGCATACTCCTAACATGAGATAGCCAAATTGATGTGTAGAAGGGATAGCCAAATTGATGTGTAGAAGGTATCCCTTCTACACATCAATTTGGCTATCTTCAGATAAGTTTGACTTTGTGGATCACCTAAAGTAATCCTGTGGCTGATAAATTTTTATAGTGTGATTAAATTATTAGAGTTGTCAAAAAAGGGTTAAAAAGAGAAGTGACAAAAATGACTAATAAACATTTTGATATGAGCGCAGTCATTATTGTCTGTACAACACAATGATGTCACCCCCAGCAGCCTCTGGAATCTGGAAAATTACATCTTGTATCATTTTCCAAGAATAAGTTTAAGCACGTGACACATCCTTCAACCATGAATGGAATTTTTGAGTTTGTTTTTTTAAGGGATTTTTTAGTCTTTATGTCTTGAAGTGTAGCTTATGGACATGTGGCTCAGTCACCAGATTTGTATTTCCTCACTTTTTTCTTCACTTTCCATCAAGTGAAGGATATTTGGGCAATGCCATTCATCTTTTTACAAGTTTAAGTTACAACAGCTTTTGAATGCAGGAGGGACAGAGTAAATGTATTCCCTACTAGTTCTGTTAATCTTAGACGTAGGCTCGAACACTTTTGGACCTTCCAGAAGCAACACCCAGGAATCAACTAAATAAAATGTTTTAAACTTTTTTTGATTGACTGAAATTTTCCTCATGTGCAGTCTTTGTGGCCTCTTTGGGTTAACAGGCTGTTGTCTGTGAAAGAGCATCCACTGAGCCTGACCACTGATGCGAGGCATGTCCAGCACCAACATGGTCAGAATGAAACGGACAACGCAGAGGTGCGGTTGTCCCTGCGTCATCCCTGACCATGTTAAAGCTCTGTGTGTGTGTGCCTGTGTCTGTGTGCTTGTGTTCAGAGTGAGGTCAGACTATAAATATAGCCTCTTCTGTCTTCAACTCAACGTCCAGACAGCCTGTGTCTGACAAGGAAAAACACTAAAGTCTCTGACTTTTTTGGTCAAAATACAACAGGAGAGACGAGCGGGAAGGAGGAGGGGAAGAGGGGGAGGAGAATGAAGAATGAGTGTGTGTGTAAAGGGGGTAGGAGGGTTAATAATTTCAGCCATCTCTAAAAATAGGAATCTTGGATTTAAAAAAAAAATAAAACAATTTTTAAAAAAATAAAAGAAGCTGTTCTGCTAAAAATCACAGCTCCATAACTGCCATTTGGATGATGTGTGCTCCCTGAGGTGGAGCCTGGGAAAGTTAGTTGTGTGCGTACTAGCATGTCTGTGTGTGTATCAGTGTATGTGTGAAAATGTAGCCCTAAATTGAATGATTGAAGTTCTTACTTGCATTTAGGCATAAAACGGTTGGAAAGCAGTTATGTTGGGGCTGCTAATGCCTGGTCTGTCCCTGCGTTTACCTCATTTGGCCTGTCCGGGTCTAACCTAAATTCGTTTGGTTCACCCAAGTATGGTCTGGACTGGTTCATGGTTCTGTCAAATCCTCCCCTGCCCTTTACTGACTCACGAGAAGACATTTGGGGATTTTGAGATAAAGACAGAATAAAAGAGAAAAGTGAAACATATCTAAGTTAAGTCACATAAAATATGTTGGAAATGAAAACACATTAGATGAAACTTCGATGAAACTCTGCTCAGGAATGTGTGGAATGTTAGCCCACCAGTCTCCATTTCAGTGCATTTAGTCTGCATTCCGATTTGATATCTGGTCCATGGCTGTCTAGAAAGAGCACGTCTAATGTGCTAAAAAGATATTCATTGTTGAATGTTATTTTTACTAGCTGGTTTATCTGTACTTGGTTTACAGTGGGCGGCAGGACTTAGTCACAGAGTCGCCAACTGAATGTCTCTTCATGCCCAGCTTGAGTACCTTATGAGTTTTTGTGTTATGTTGTTAAGGATTATTACCAGTTGCCAGTGTGCAAAGTAATTCTGTAGTGCTGTAACTAAGTAGTGGCAAAGGAAATACTGTTTCATTCAACATAATAGCATGAAATAATCCTGACTTTCACAGTCATCAAAAGAACATAAATTTTAGTTTGTTAGCTACTGTTAGGGTTTCTTTATTTATATATACTAGTCAGGCCAGCAGCACTTTGTCAAGTTCTTCATTTCATATTTAGAGACGACTCGAACCAAATTCTGCCACGTATAGAAAAACCACTAAGCTACACATGGGCATCTTATGTTGAACATGATACAAGAAACAAGTGCAAATGGAGAATACCCAGGATTCTTAAGTCTGCTATCTTTCAACAATGAAAAATATATTTCTCACTGATCTGGGCTTGATGGCAAAGTGCCCTGACAGAAGTCCTTCCTGAAGGAATGTGGCACTGGCAGCATCTTGCTTTGGATTTGTTTTTCTGTGACCGGGAAAGAGGGAATGGACAGGTACAGAGATGTTTTCATGAAAACTCGCTGCATAGTCCTCAGAACATCAGACACTGCCACAGGTTCAAGGACAAGAACCCAAAACACAAGGCCAACAGTGGAATTTACTGGGGACAGCTCTGTCAAGGTCTTCAAGTGGCCCAGTGAAAGTCATGAGTTGAATCTGAACCCATTTAGACCTCTCTGGGAGACCTGACAATGGTCGTCCATCGACAGTTCCAGGATAACCTGAGAGAGCTTGATGCTTTATCTGGTTTTAGTTATGTATATAATTGGCTATTTTTCAATATTCCACAGTTAATTTGTTAATTTTAAGACAGTTTTTAATTTTTCACAAACCCTTCTGTCCCTTTTCAAAGGTAGAGCTAGGTGTCATTTGAATTTATTGGGTAGAAATACTTATTTCTACCTTGGTTTGAGTACTATACATATTTTTAATAAAGGTGTTAAACAAATAAATAAAAAGTACCAGCTTATGTTACAAACATTTTCCAATATCAGTCATGAAATTTATCTGATCAAAAACTGAGTCTGGCCCCGGTTACCACGGATTTAAAAGGAAAGTGTCAGATGCCACCTGTAGTTAATGCTGCAGACATGTTTTAACCAAAACCCAACTCTAATCAAAATTCCTAAAAGAGACACATAAAGCTGCAGAGGTGTATCTGCTTCTCCTCCTTGCATTGCTTATTTGGCTTTTAAAATGTTTGTACAGGCATGGACTGTGTGTCATTGCTGTGCTGTCAGCAGTTGTTATGTGATACATCGTTTAGAGAAGCAAGGAGGACTCTTGGTTTATGAGATGTCACTTGCATTTTGACAGCTCTAAACACTTTGTCGGGGCCGTTGGGGAGGGTGTAAAGGTGTAAGCTAATGTGTTTTACAGCAATGATGCACAAAGAATAAAAGGGTGATTTGGGTGTATCCTTTCAGAGGAAGCCGCAGTTCTTTGGAATCATCTACACTGTTATGGAATGCTGTAGAACACATTCACAGGAGGGTTTAATTAACACAAACATATACACACTTGTCAAGTGGTTGTGAGTTAGTGGTTGGGGTTAAGTTACAAATATGTGTATATAAGGTGTGAATACAAAAATTAGTATTGGCTGTATGTTCTTGTTGTTCTTCTCTATGTTCTTCTGAGTATTAAAAAATATATTTGAATCATTAAAATGTTGAACAACTATATAAAAGGAAATTGAAAGCTCTTTAAAAGGGCCAGCATTCTTTGCTCTAAAATACTGGGGGTGTGTCCACTGAGGGGTCTGATTGAAAGCTTACATGTAAAATCAGTTTGGATTAAATTAGGCCTCAGTCACCTGGACCTAGAGACCGTTCAGTGACCTCCTGACACGTCTGGATTCTAGAAAAATGTGTATTCCCCAACTGACTGGCAGCTGGTTGCTGGAGGCTGCTGGCTGAAGTTGGGTGAAGTTAGTCTTAAAAAGAGTGCTGCCAAAAAACTTCCCTGTGATTGCTTTGTTCACTTGTAGTTTGCATTAAAGATACTGATTTGTGGGCGCAGATTTTCTAACTAACCACCAAACAGTAGTGAACCTTAAAAAAAGTGTAACGCAAACCAGAAACGGAACGTTCACCTTCAAAATAAAAGTTGTGCCTTACCACTGAAACTAACATGTTTCAAAAGTTGCAACTTTTACTTTAAATGCAAATGGTGTCCATTTCTGGTTTATGTCCCACTCTTCACAGGTCACTACTGTTTAGCAAAGAAGTTGGCATATGTTTGCAGACAATCTGTGAGTGACTGCAACAAGCTGTTACTGGCCAAAGTTATTGCAAAGGGGATTTCAGTGCAACACCTTTTAATGTCTTAGTGACCAATTTTGCCTAATAAGAGCAAGAAACCGCACCAACCAGTCGGGGATTACACATTTGTCTTAGTGACCTGGGATTAATGGGGGGTCAGTGACCAGTTTCTAGTCCTGAATGCCCGTTTCAGTTTTCACTGTACCTCCAGCAGCCACTCACAAGCCAGCTGGGCAATACAAATTTTTCCCTTCCAACCAGTGGTTGCCAGGTAGTTGCCAACTGGTCTCCAGGCCTGTGTGACTGAGGTCTTGGAGCACAAGACTGTTTGCAATTGTTGTTGGTGGAACAAAAGAATGAAGTTCACCAATAACAGTGAATTATCTGTGTATCTGTTTACAACAAGCTTATAAAACTAAACTGCAGCAGTTTGAATAACTGTTGGCTGTGAAAGCACTAACACACACCTCTTGGCTAAGGAAGCTTGGCCGGAGTGCATTATTGTGCTGTGATTCTGAAGCCACCAGACAATTCTGAACTATCGCTCACACACTTTCCTCTAGTTATTGTCTGACATGTGTAATGTCTTAGAAAAACTATGTTAAATCACTTCTGGGGTCAGAGAAGAGTGAAAAAAAACAGAGTGAAATCAAAACGTTTTACTAAATGTTTTACTATTGACAACTGAACCGCTTTAGACTATTCTGGATTTTAGGCAGAAGTGAACAAGCCAACACTGCAGCATTCACACCTCAGCGGGGGTGGGGGCTGATGAGTGGCAAACAAACATCTCTGTTTTTGTATTCACTTTCTAAACTGCCGGCAGAGCTTATGATTGTGGCTCATGACCAAAGAAACTGCATGGGATGATGGAAGACAGAAACTGGGAGAAAAGGTCTTATCATTTGCAGCATCTTTTCATGACAGCTTTATGAAAAAGTATATGAAAACCATGAACATAGCAAGTACAAACACCAGTGGACTTTGAGTTTAATAATTTGATAAGTCTTGAAGGCTTAAATTGTAGTGATGAAGAACTGTGTAGGAAATCTAAAGAAAATAACCCATGGTATTTGTCATACTCTGAATTGTTTTGAAGTAAAGAAAGGTTCTTAATACAAAATAAGATAGATTTTTTTAATATAATTTTTTTTATTGTTTTGAAAAATATGATGAATTTGATGTTAAATATAGTCATATGTAAACATCTATAGTAGTAAGACGTTAACTGCCCTCGGTCTGGTATCAGCAGTGGCCCCTAGGTCATTCTGAAGTCGTCATTTCAATACTATTTGCCTAATCTCGGTACAAGATGGCTATAGATGATTGCCACTGGATCCGGGAAGTACTGGCCCTTGATGGATGTGGGTCCGAAAAGACCAGCCGATAACACACACTTATGACGTAAGTGGCCATGTTTGAGCTCAAATGTGACGTATCATAGTATCATAACATAGTAGTAAGTGCAGGTCATTAATCTCATTATCAGTGGTGAGCGGTGGGCCTGGCAGACTGGAGCTGTGTCTGCTCCAATTCAAGGCTTCACTCTGGTCCACGCCAAAAAAGAGTGCATTTCTTTTAACTTTTCAGGCTTTAACATTCTTGTCTGGCAGCTGTGCAAGCATGTTGTGGAACAGGGCTGAGAACCTCTTAAGCTACAAATGAGCTGGAAAAGCCAGCTCTGGTTGAGCTCTGTAGCTGAGAAGACATGAAGTTGCAGCTTCTCAAAACACTGCAGCACAGCAGAGTGAGCAACATGTTATATTCTAACTGAAACTGGTGTGACCAGTCCGTTTATAAAGCGCTGTATGTGTTTCTGCAATAATTTGAATAAATGCCCTCATGAGTGCATTTGTGCTTTTCATGTAAAAAGTGGCTTTGCTTTACATTTGCATGTGGTAATGAGGAGGAAAGTGAGTGCATGTTCTGGACATTAGCTGGCTGTGACTGGGGCCAGTGGCTTTGTGCAGGCATAATTGCAGCTCTATTAAGTGTTCACTGTGAGCCATTCCACATGTCAGCTAGAGTCAAGCAGCTAGAGAGGGAAGATGGAGTGGCTATAACAGTCTGGGAGAGAGGCGAGACACAGAGTGGGAGAAGGGAGGATGGAGGGGTCAGCAGAGGAGGGAGGTCCAGATAAGTCATCACTTAAGTTGTGGTTTGGGGTTTAGCATGCTCTGTTTGTTGTAAGATTCTTTTTAGGCACTTTTGGAAAACAAGGAATCGAGTATAAGATCTGTTTTCAGCCTGAGGACTTACTGATTTAACACTTGTTTAGAAAAACAAAACAAAAAGTTTTACCTTGCCAGAGCAAGAGTCTTATTCTCTGACAACTTTGGAGATGATATTCTCTATCTGACATTATTTTATCTACAGAGATTTTGACGTTATTGCAAACTACTACATATATATTATTGAAAGACAGTCGGCAGCAGCAGAGAGTTGGTGTCATAGTGGTGAGATTGCACTTTGTGACCTGTGCTCAGTATTCTGAGTCAGCAGGCTGCCTTTGGTTTAAACCAGGGATTTTCCCGCAGCTCAGTCCCTTTGGTTGTGCTCTATCTGTGTTCTATCTCACAGGAGCATATGGAAAGGATTAAATATAACACACTGTAAGAAGAAAAAAAGAAAGAAAGTCGCAGCCACGGCAGTTGAATGCTGAAGCCATGAAACTTCTACTGCATTAAAATGACGCTGCCCTGTTGAGGTCACTGCTGAGTCGGTTATTAATGAATCAATTATGTTTGTGAGTCTGAAGCTGCCTGAATCTGCACAAAGATATTTTGTGATTTTGTTTTAAATATATCATAGACTAACTCCATACATTTGCTTGTTAACTTTTTTCATTGGTGTAACATTTTACATCCTATTTTATTATGGCATTCGTGGCCTTTTCAAAATCAAAGTGTTTTGAAGCAGGCTTTATGTTTCTGTGATTCAATGTCAGCTACAGAGGGATGGCATTTTATTACGACTGATATATTTTTTTTATTTTATTACAACATTTAATATTAAACTTTGAATGTAATTTTAAAACACTGCACGTATAATTTTTGGTACGTCTTTTACTGTAGGCCTCCAGCATGTTGGGAATATGTTGGAAAAAAGTCTCTTCAATCTATCATCTTGAACACTGGGTATTGGTTTGGCTTTAAGTCTTTAATAAAAATAAAATGAAAGAAAAATAAAAAATAAAATGAAAGAAAAAATAACTTAAAATTATAAATAAAATTCAGTAGATTTACTTATTACTGAATTATATATATACATAACTATTTTACAAGATAAAGAAGCCAAGCAACTAAAATACAACAACAAAAGATTTTAAAAAGGGAAATAATTTGTGTTGATTCTTTTTTAAGTTAAATGACTATAAAAATTTTGCTTTACCATGCATTATAACTCAGTATGGTCATGTGATCCACACACAGTTAAGCAAAAACACAACCGTGGGATCAAATCAAACAAAACAACATAAATCAAAACAGGAACATGTAATTTTGGATTGCAGTATCACTAATTATGTCATTAGATTTAGTTCACTAATTACATCAAAATGATGTAATTATTTTTATTATTAATACTATGCATAATATATAAGCATAGTTACTCTCCAGTACTCTTTATATTATCCAGTTTGTTTGTAAACTTGTAGAGTATTGTAGCAACTTGAAAAGCAGACCTCGCTTGTATTTTTTTTTTAATAATTACAGAATCCAAATTGAGTAAAAATAGAAACAAGAGCTGTACTGAAATGCACATTTCATAGAACAGAACAATTAAAAAAAAACATTTAAACATTGGTCAGCTTGGTTTCCCATCGTGTGTGTCAGGATATGATTCAGGTAAAGGGGTCCGCGGTGGTCGCTGGGGTCGGTGGCTGTTTCTGAGCTGCAGTCAAGTGTGGAGTGTGTGATGGGGGTCATCCTGTGGCCATGTGAACAGGAAGGTGCGGGTTCAGTGTGAAGGGCTGAACCTCTGAGCTGTTTATCAGATAGCTAATGAAGCAGAGCGATCCTGAGGGAGGAGGAGCAGAAGAAGGAGAAAAAAGAGGGTAAAAGAAGGAAAGTGGGGTGCTGTAAAGAGGCCGAGAACGAGATGGAAATGTTGGCGTATCCACGGAGAAGTTATCACTGAACGGGCTGAGATGAATAAACCAATCTTCCGTTTCATTCTTCTTTATTCCCACTACAATACGTAGAAAAATACACATCAGAATATTTATTACATATCCTTGTTAAAAAAAATCAGCAGAGGCCATATCACTCAGCTCCTGCCGTAAACATTTTCTCTGGCTGCAAGAGAAGCAGACCTACGTTTCCAATTCCCATCATCACAGCCATCCAGTTTACTGCAGGCTACACATCCATCAGTGTGGTTTGCAGGAAAAGGGAATGAGCCTGCTTCATTACAAGTTCAAATAATCAGCCAGTCAGATGATCAAAACAGTATTACAGTGTAGATGTCAGTGTTTGATATTCCACTGTTTCTAGTGATACTTATTTCTGCTCACGTAAAGGAAAGCGCTGACATATTTTGGAAATGGCAGACTGGGAACTCACCTCTGATTAAATTCTCAGGATTGATGTCATGTCTATATTGTTGATATAAATTTAAAATATTGTAGTGTAATATGCGGGCTACTTTTGTGGTAACACTCAATTATTTTGTATAAACTGTTTAATGTAGCAAAAAAAACAAGAAAAGAAAGAACTGAATGAAATTGACATCTGAGTTTGCCTTCGCTGTCTAAATTTCAAAGATCTTCAATATACACTGATATAATGGATAAAAGCAAACATTTCACTCTTATTTTGCATCTTGAATGAAAAATATCTTAAAAGTCTTAACCAGTTTGTGACTTGGAGACTCGTCTGCTTCATGTTTATGAACATCCTGTCGAGCACTTTGGAGCTGTGTTTTAAAAGAAGACTGCAGGAATATTGCACAAAAATGTCATATCTCACTTTATATCCATGATCAATATTTATGCCATTATCCACTGAACAGTTTAGGTTTAACTCAAAAAGACTGAAAATATGGAATGGAAACTTTTTATTGTTTGACTCTTATTGAATTATTGAATACATATGTGCCTGTGTAGACAGAGAAAGGGTAGAAAAACAACAATAGTAAAATGTTAAAGTGGTTTACGCCATTTGACCCACGGGGCTTTCTGCTTTCAAGTAATGCATAATCGTGGTCAAAACCATGGAAATGTTGCAGTTCTCACTTGGCCAATTTACAGGATGGTTAATATGGACGTTTTAAACTGTCTGACTGCTAATGAAGTATTCTGTTATCTCTTTTGCTTGTTTGTTAGTTATGATTTGACAGAAGGAGCCATTTGTTAGAGAATTTCATTTTCCTGTAAACTTCACAGGCCCAAAATGTGACAGCAGATTGAATAACATATTCTGATGATGCCCTGGTTGCTTTGTTTTGCTGTCAGTTACATGCCGAGTTGCAATTTTTGGCTTGTGTAGCAGTGTGAGAGTCTGGTTTGTTCATCAGAGGCCAGAGGGTGAGAGGTCAGAGGTCAGGCTCAGGGGAGTCATCAATGTTGAGCGCTCAGGTGACCCTGAACGATCTTGAGGTAGAATAGCCCTCGCCTCCCTGAGGAAGTTCATTCCATCACTGCTGGGGTGTTTGCGAGAAGGCATGCGCTTAAACAATGCCACAACATGCACAGAAATGTGTGCATACAGTAGTTCAGTATGCAAGCTTGCAGCATTGCACAACATTTACAGTAAGAGAAATGTGACTGTTTTTTTCACTACTGGTGACTTTATCATGGAATTTTAAATAAATTACCAGTCGTTGTCACTTTGATGATTACTTGATATGAAAAGCTGATGCAAAGATTACTATTTCATATCATAACTGACTTTCTTTTGACCATGATTTTTCTTTAGCCTTAGTTCCAAGTCAGACATGAAATTTTAAAAGTTAGATGTGATATTCATAAGTCGCGATGCTTTTAGTCGCATGTGCGTATCAGTTTCCCTAAAAACTGTACATACTGAAATGAACATAACTTTTTTTTAATACTCCATGGCTTTTGGCCTTCATTTATTTCTTGGATCTTTTTGTCTTTAATTTTCTGCATTCTTATGTACATCTGTGAAAGATGCATTTGATTACTGCTGCAGGGACTGTAGCATCTGCTAAACGTGCAAACTTAAACAGACATTTTCTACTTGGTCCAACTGAACAGTATAAAACCTCATGTGGCTGCATGGAAGACACACTTACAGTTCATTTAATACTACTAATCCAAGTACAGCACACAAACTGTCCTCAGAGAGACAAACAAAGCCAAAGTGATTAAGTGACATAAGTAGAAATGGAGGAACCCCACCCTCCACCTTGCTGCTGTCCTAGCTTGGTTAACAGTTGGATTTTTAAACTGTTGTGTGTAAAAAGTACCACGAACTGGTTTTCGGGGTACTTCTGGGGTTGTATCAGTGCACGTTGGAATCAATTGGGTACTGAACACTGTGGCTAAAACTTCATGTGTCCGTACCACAGAGGTGGTAAAAGGTTTTACCTTCACGAGATGTAAGGGGTTTTAGTGATCACCCAAATGTCTTGAAGCACATTTCATTTGTTGTTTCATCAAATCATCGTATCGAGTAGTTTAACCTTTGTCTTTGTAACGTTTGCAATCTTTTAAACTTTAATGTACAGAAATGTGTATATCTTTTTGTACAAGTTTTACTGCAAAACAAAAAAGTTGCCAACAAACTGCTGACCAACTGACAGGAAGTGTTAAGTGTTAAATTTGACCTGTTACCCATAGCGTTGAGAAAAAATGAGATATTTTTATAATTACAAGTTACGGCCTCGTTGTTGAGATATTGAGGAGGCAATAATGAAGAGTCAGAGAATATGCTGACATTTATGACTGTTAATATAACAGCTGGGTTTAATTTCACAGTATTTTGTTTAAATAAATAAATAAACTCAAATGAGTAAGCACAATTTGAAACAAAGTCTCAATTACACACTGATTTTAGACCTGTTTACATGGAAATGTCTTTGCGTTTAAATTTAAAAAATTAAGAGTAGGCCTTCTCTGTCATTCTCATTCTGTCTTCTTCTGTGATTTTAAAGACTGGAGACATGAGCGTCTGTTGGTCTGTCTTTGTGTCCCTGGCGAGTTTCTTCTAATCATGCTGGATGTGCCAGGGGTCAGCAGCTCTGACCTGCTGGCTCCAGTTCACCATAAATATTATGGAACCACGCCTTCACTAGCTGTTTAATATAGTGCCGTGTCCATTAAGGGACCTAAAGTAATAGGTTACGCTGGAGTATCTAAGCTAATAATAATGTTGCCTGCACAGTGTAATTAGAAATACTAAACACAAGTCAGGATTTGAGATTTTGGAAAATCCATTTGTATTTGTGGAATTTTATCAGCTTCTTTACTTTCACTTTATGTGTGTCTTAAAATATCTTTTGTTGTTAGAGTGTGTCAGTTGTGCAAAAACTGTTGGCCTGAATGCACGTGTATTCATGGCCACGTGTGCATTTTTGTGTGCCAGCAACACAGTGGGCCTGTGGGAGTGCTCTGTCCTCCTTTCCCACAGTATGTGTCCCCTGAGCCCCTGCAGTGACGTCAGGGCAGAGGTATGGGCGAATGCCCCGCTCAGAGGTCGCAGGTTCACTTCCTGTCTGTCAGGGCTGAGTTGGGCATGGTCCAGTGTGGAGCACCGAACTGTCTTTATGATCTCTCAGTAGTTTGACCTGTCTGTCTTTGTCTCTGTGTCTGTCTCTTTCAGGCTATGTGGCTGATGCTGCAACAGGAGGAGCCCGAGGATTTCATCATAGCAACAGGGGAGGTGCACAGTGTGAGGGAGTTTGTGGAGAAGGCCTTTAGACATGTGGGAAAGACCATTGTGTAAGTCAACATGTCAGTTTTATTTTTGTAGTTCAAAATCACAGATTTGCCTGAGAGGCCTTATAAAGTACTCAATATAAGACACCCACAACCCTAAGTCTCTTGACTTGGAAAATGAAAGAGGAAACAAACTACACAAGAAGCAGTCACAGAGCTTGAACCTTGGAGCAGGTGTGGGAAAATCTTAGTTCCTGCTGAGATTCCTCTCTTTCCAGGTGGGAGGGAAAGGATGAGAAAGAGGTTGGCCGTTGTCAGAAGACAGGGGTGGTACATGTGAAGGTGGACCCAAAATACTTCCGTCCCACTGAAGTGGTAAGTCAAGTTTCTCCTACCATTTGTGTATGTGTATGTATATATAAAAAACATAGTGAACAAATTAATACACCAAGTAGTTATTTTTAATGTGTACATTTCTCTCTGTGAAGCAGAGCAGTATTGTTATTATGTACTGTTATTAATTAATAACGTCAGTTGATATACACATTTATTTTTACCTTATTTTTATTTTTTCTATTCTCTTACTAGTTGAGCATTTTTAGATGCATATTAGGTAATCACAGCCTCACATGTTTGCATTCCCCTTTTTTTTTATTTGTCTCTAAAGTCGTACAATCATATACAGGCTAAAATGGCATAAAGGTTTTCTGGCTTCGTGTGGTGTAACAAATACACCACCTTTGGTCTGTTTGCCCCTCCCTCTGTGATCTGGGCACCTGGAGATGCTTGCTATACTGGATTGACAGAAGTTCTTATGTAGTTTGTGTTTGGTTGTTTATATACTCTTGAGAGAATCTATAATATACATTTGTACATTTGACCCCAGAAACTTTTGGTGATTTTCTCTCTAACTCCACAATACTGTGGACCACACCAACAATCAGAGGCTTCAGAATGAAAATGCTCTACTATAGTGGTGCAATCCATATAGTTGCATATGAGTTACAATGCATCACGGCACATATTTATTGTTCTATATAAGAATGTTTCATGCTTTTTCTGTATGTATGTATGTGATTGCCAGCAATTGTGTCTGGGACTATACACTTATCCGCTACAGTGGATGCAGTCATTTGACAGCCTCAGGCTGCTTATTGTATGCTTTTTTTAAACAGCTGGAAACAAGCCAGACAGTCTCTTTTAGAGTAATGAAGGCTATATCCTGCAGGTTTATGCTAAGTGCGTGCAACCTGGAAATTTTTAATACTGACAACTTGTTAGTTTGAGTCAAAGGGCTAGTGAGGCAATTCTGCTGAATGAGAGGCTAGTTTGATAGCACAGGAGAGATATTGGTGCCTTTTTCATGAGATTGTGCTTGCTGAGATAATAGTTCTAAAAATCAAGCTCATAAAGTTAGTCAGTGTATTACTCCTCCATCTCTGGAAAGGTGTCTGCTGAATTTGGGAGGTCTTTCTCTCATCACCCTGGTCAAGGGTTATTGCAGTTACTCCCTGTGGACATTCTAGGGTTACCCTGGGGTGTTGTGGATGAGATTAGCCATCATCCTCTCAGTTTAAAGCAGGAGCTCCTCTCTCCTGGGCTTTGGCCTGGTGAGATTGGAGTTGAAATGCAGTTGAGTGATGGCAGAGGATTAGTAAGGAGCCCCTGGTGACTGACAGCTGAAGGTACGGCAGCACTGGTTACATACCTGGGCCTCTATTCTCTGTGCGTGTCAGCTTATTCATTCAAAGTCCTAACCCTGTATCCACATGGACAACGACTCTACAATATCAGCTGACATGTCCATTTGTGATTACCGGCTAATGTCTCTGAGCATTGCACAGTCTGACCTTGGGATGCACACTTATTTGCAGTCCCTATTTTTTTTTTTAATTTGTCTCTATATATAGGCTAAAATGGCATAAAAGTTTTCTGGCTACTCCAGAATGTGATTAAATCAGCCGACATGCCCATTTGTGATAACTGGGTAAGTTCTCTGAGCATTGCACAGTCTTGGGTTATATTTTCTCGGACATCCACTCCTGGGAAGATTGTGGCATTGTGTTAGCACACATGAGAATGCTCCAGACAACTTTTATAGAAGTGCTGTCACTTGCTGATGATCAATCGAGTGCATTTGATTATCAGCACCTGGTTGCTAATTACCCTCTTAATTCCTATGGAAGCAGCAGGGATGTACTTTACTGCACCCTTTCCGTGAAAACCTTTTTTGCATGACTGTATGTCCTTATGCTACCCAGCAGTATAAAATTTATCATATTGACAGCTTCCTAACAAGTGTTTGAACAGAAGAAAGAGAGAAGCCAGCAGTGAAAGCATTATTGTTGCTGCTTTTCAGTCGAGTCACCTCACTTGACCACAATTTGTGGTTAATGTGCTTAAACATTCAAAGAAAAACTGTTAATGTAGCAAGTGTGGAATACCTCCAAACTGCTGCTTCCATGGTATATTGCTATGGTGCTCCATGTTATTAGCACTAGCAATGGGCGCACTGCTCCTGATGTGTGGTGTCATAAACACAGAACAACAACAAAGAATTAATGGTGTTATATTGAACACACACTTGCCTGGCTCCCTGTGTCTGTATTTCTGCCTATACATATGGCACATATCTAAAGATTAATCATGAATGTGCAATTTGAATAAACGTCACATCTGTCTTTGATCACATTAAATGTGGAAATAATTATTTATTTATTTACCTTCCCAAGCAGCTCAGATGGAACTGTAGGTTAAGCTTGCATGGATAACAAGGGGAGGACGGTTCAGTAACAGCGGGCAATTTCTCTGCTCTTTCCTTTTGTCCCTTCTATAAGGCTTAAAGAGACTGAAGGATGTTTAACCTCTGACCCCTGCAGACAGGAAGTGACTGACACTGGGCTCATAGCTCAGCATTGTGCCTCACCTCAAGTGGAAATACCTGTCATCAAGTGTGTGTGTGTGTGTGTGTGTGTATGTGTGTGTGTGTCCTAAGACTTCAGCTGACTCAGACTCTTTTGGTGTCATGTTTGCTGTTTAGCAGTACAAAAGTTTGAG
>VVHJ01038211.1:9883-22230 GCA_015107715.1 Tylochromis polylepis
ACTGCAATGCGCTGTCCCTCTGTTCCTGATTGTGGTACACACCATTCATAACGTTCTGTTTCAGAACCCTGAGATGCCGATGGAAACCTCAAGGCTTCAAGATGGGACTTCACTAACCGATAAACAACATTACTGTACACTGACTGCATCCACAGGCTATAAGTAGGAGAATAACTTAATGTACTGTCGATATTAAAAGGTTAAATAATTTGTTGTTGCACAAAAAAAGTTGCACAAAAATAAGGTTTGTGTCATGCACTAGCAATTGTGTAAAAATTGCTGAAGGTGCTTTGTGTCAGCAGCTGACAGTTACTTGCTGCACTTGCTGTAAATCTTGAATGTTGGTTTTCTTTGCAGTAACTCAGATCTTTTTTTTAAATTATTCAGATAAACAGAAGTATTTTTTTCACAATATAAAGCAACTCATTCATCTCTCTTCCAAATAATCTCATTTTACATCTGTAGATAAAACAGTATATCATGTTGCTAAGGACCAGTTCCTCAGGTTCTTGTAACATATTAACAGATTTAAGCTGATAAGGGCTGGACACGCCACTAATTTAGGAATCATAACGGATGAGCAATAGGGTGAATAGAGAAGTCTGGTTCCTGTGTCAGTAGGTGTAGTTCCTGTTATACCTAACAGCTTTGTCAATAAACCAACCCTTCTCCTACAGTGATAAGCAAATGTGAAAGTCATCCATTTCTGCAGCTTTACTGGAGGCAACGAGGGAGTGCCCGCAGTTTCCACATACCTTCTGTCACATTCGACAGCATTTAGAAGAAGAGCTGCTGGGACAGAAACCAAACAGCTTCTAGCATAGCATAAAAATTTTGAAGTGAGAAATATTGAAGAGGTGCTAAAATAAAGATAGATCCAGCTGTAATCTGACCAGAGGCTTACAGTTAGCATGGTTACGCTGGACTTCAAGACACTCACAGTGCCGGTGGGCATTGTAAGGATGCTGGCGGTGGTCTTAACCTGCATCTCCTTCAGCCTGGTGGCATCAGTGGTCCACATTTCTCAGTCCTTCTGGGCCTGGTGCATGTTCAGCTGGTGTTTCTGCTTCTGCATCACCTTCCTCGTGCTCCTCCTGGAATTGACCACTCTAAACACAAAACTGCCCATCTCCTGGGATGACTTCACTACTGCATTTGCCATGTTGGCTACCCTGATGGTATGTGTCATTTTTTATTTTTTAAACTCTAATGTCATTTGTCTATTATTGCTATAGTTATTGCTGCAGGTTGTACAAGGGACTAGCCAGTTTTATTCATGATCACTGCCACTGAGACTTTGCTGAAGAAAATAAATGAAGGCATACGTGTTTTAAGCTCATATGATATGTGGTTTGAGAAATAGCACAAAAGACTGTTGATTTATTAGCCTATATGGCACTGATTATGAACTTAAAGTGAAAGGTTTCATAAGGCTCATACTATTTTAAGTACCACTAAACTACTTTGTGAAAAATAAGAGGCAAATTAACTGTGTTTTTAGAGATAAACATATCAACAACACCCTAAATGATGAGTTCAAAAGTCCCATGTTAGAGCTTTATTCTTTTTAGAGCTTTATCAATAATCTATTAACTAGTTAAACTGAGTGAAAACAAGAAATCAGTCAAAATGAACTGTGAGTATCTTAAAAGGATTCCACCCTTTCTTTCACACAGATGCTCACAGCAGCCATCATCTATCCCACGTTCTACGTCTGCTCTACCTGTGGCAGAGGTATCGGTGCCACTGTTACGTCCTGCATGGCCTTCATCCTCTACGCCGTTGAGGTGGGGCTGACCCGGGCCAAACCTGGCGAGATCAGTGGATTCCTTTCCACAGTCCCAGGCCTCCTCAAGGTTTTAGAGGCCTTTGTGGCCTGCACCATCTTCATCTGTTTGGACTACACCTCATACTCTCGCTTCCCGGGGCTCCAGTGGTGTGTTGCCGTCTACTCCATCTGCTTCATTTTTGCCCTCCTCGTCATCATTTTTACCATCGGCCGCCTGCTTTCTCTCTTCCCCGCACCCTTCGATAAAGTCTTGACGGTGTGCAATGTGCTGGCAGTGCTGATGTACATCACAGCTGTGGTCATTTGGCCATTTTACAGCTTTAGGAACAATTCGGGCAGCAGGGATATTTTAATAGTCATCACCGTGATGACCTGCTTGAACCTCATTGCTTACATTGTGGATACAGTTTACTCGTTTAAGCTCGTCTTCTTCGTCAGCAGAACATAGGTTGCAAAAACACCCCAAAAAGTCAGCTTGAACTTATCATTGATTGATTGATTGATTGTATCATAGTTATTTTTTTGATGGTTTTATGTCATTCTGTTTTACTGCAGATTTCATATTAATTAGAGTAGCTTTTTTTTCTACGTGATTTTGCATTTTTTGAAGCCATGACGTAGCTGTGGTTGATTCAGGTTTAGAGCCTTCTATTTCCTTTTCCTTCCTCTGTGATTTACATTTGAACTTTTTACAGCTGTAAAAAGACTGAGTAGGAAACTCATTCAGTGCAGTTTCTTACAAATCTCACTCTGATAAAGAACACTAAAATCCAGTAATTGTGGTTACTGAAGGTTATTGAACAAGCCTACATAGCCATGTGGTTGCTTTAGCACCTCGGTAATAAAGTATGATAAGTAAATCTTAAATAAATACCATTTTCATGGTTTCATGGTTAAATACTGAACCCCTCTTTAAGAATGTTTGCAAAGGTGTGTCCAAGTGTGCATATCCTGCAATACACACAGCTATGAGTTTCGAGCTAACAACTCCACTCCCATTTTCAAATTATGGGCACAGAGTAAATGAAAAAAAACAAAAGAGAGCAAAGTTAAGAGAGTTTTGTTTTTTGTTAATCCTGACAGCCTTTAGCTGTTTAAGAAAGAAGCTGCTTTGTTTTGTGCTAATGATTTAACTGGGAAAGATTCCTGCTGATGATGAGCTGAGCTGTAGAACTTGTGTGTTTACACAGGAAAAGGATAACTGGGCGTTTATTGCCAGAGCAGGTTTATTTAGGTTTATTTATTCAATCCAAAGCTCTAAAGTCAGTTGAAAAATAATCAGTAGCCACGTTGCTGTTTGATTAGTCTATTATGGTTCTGGTTATTCTTTAAGTAAATGGTGAAAAATGCCAGTTGCTTTCTAGTGCTCACTGATTGGATTTGGATTTTGTCCAAACAGTAATAAAACATTGTTTTTATAAATATTTTTAAAATATTTAAGGTTTTAGCACACCTTAACTCAGTGTCACAAAATAAAAATTTCCCTTAGTAAATCTATTACTTAAAGGGAAAGTACAGGATAAGTACTTTTCCATATTAGTTTTGTTTCAACGAACCATACGAGCCATAAAAGCAGTTGCTCAAGGTTAGCCCAGTTTGCTTATCACAATATAAGTTATAAAATTCATAACCACTAGCATATATGGTTGAAGCATAACCTTTCACCCGTCATGTACAGCAATCCATATACAAAAATGAGAGGAACTATGAAGAGTGGATTATATGAGTTTTATGAGTAATGAGAGTTTTTTTTTAAAAAAAGGAAGAAGCTACAAAATGGAAGAACTGGTGAGGAAAAGACCACATAGATCACATCCACATTCTGCATCTGCAGAATTAATGTGTGTGTTAAAGTACAGTGATGATGATTTTGTTTTCTTTTTTATACACTTTTCTTTGCTTGTTGGTTTTGCTTTGTGGTTTGTTTAGGGTTGGGGTTTTTTTTGCATTTTAAACATTCATGTTGTGAATGTGTAAGTAAATACACTGAATCATATGATTTTGCATGTGTAATTGTAAATGGACAGGTACTTATATAACACTTTTCTATTCAAACTAAGCATCATTCATAATCTTTCACACACATTCGAACAAGCTCGTTATTCTGTAGCACCTTTTCTAGCTTTCATGCTAACACTCACGTGGATGCACCATGGAGGGAACTCAGGTCAGTGTCTTCAGTGTCTTGCCCAAGGATAGTAGCCAGGGATCGAACCACTGCCACCCACTAAAATTTAAAAGCTCAATAACATAATTTAGTAGTTTTTAATTCCATAAAAATGTCCTGGAGCACTCTATCTTAACTACCCAGAAACAATAAATCAAGTCAACAAAACTACAGCATAACAGCCATTTTTTCTAGGATGTGACCTACACCCCATCACTTTGTTGTACTGAGCTGGGTTTGTGCCAAGGACCAGAGTCCAGTATGGGTTGCGAGGTGAACATGATAACGCCCAGTGAGTATCCAATCAATGGAGTGAAACAGGGGTCATAAACAGCTCAGATAAGCCCAGGATGCTCTGAGTGAATGTACACCACCACTTGCATTTCTGTTTCAAAGAACACACCTGCTCTGGCCCTCGCCTTCATGGATATTTTTACCTGCTATCATTTAAGCTGGTTTCAAAATCAAGGACTTGCTGTACACTGAGTACAGTAAACTGGCTTGGAAAACCAAAGAATACTTTTTTTAAATTTTTAGGTCAAAGAGACTCATCCTGTCCAGACATGGTGAACGTAGATGTGCGATCCCTCACCCAACCTGTGGGGATCATGCGAATAATGGCAGCCATCCTCACTTGCATGTGCTTTAGCCTGGCAGCAGCGGCAGGAGTTGGTTCATCTTCCTACTGGGCATGGTGCATGTTCACTTGGTGCTTTTGCTTCTTCTTCACATTTCTGATTGTAATCCTGGAGTTCACCACTTTCAACAGCAAAGTACCTTTCGCATGGGATGACTTCACTACCGCCTTCTCAATGCTTGCGTGCCTCATGTGCCTGATTGTCTCCATCATCTACCCCACTTTTTTCACCTGCAACACCTGCCACCGGGCCATCGGTGCCTCCGTGGTCTCCTGGGTTTGTTTCGCCATATATGCAGGTGAGGTGGTCTTAACACGCCTTTATCCTCATGGGGAAACCAGCGGGTTCCTATCCACGCTGCCAGGGATGATGAAGATGCTGGAGACCTTCATTGCCTGCCTCATCTTTGTGTCCCTGGATAGAGACCAGTACACTGGTAATTCAGGACTCCAGTGGTGCGTGGCTGTGTACTCCTTGTGTTTTATCTTTTCCATCATCATAATCCTGCTCACCCTTGGACAGCTGACCTCCTACTTGCCGATTTCCTTTGACAAGGTGGTGATTGTCTATAACATTTTGGCAGCAGTGATGTACACTACAGCTATGGTGATCTGGCCACTGTACAGTTTCTCTAACAAAAAACAAAGACCCCCTAACTGTGGTCACTTCTGCTCCTGGGACAAACTGGTGGTGGTCACCTTCATGACCATCTTTAACTTTATTGTTTACACCCTGGACACTCTGTACTCGATACGTCTTGTGTTCTGCATCATGAATCGTGAAAACTAACATGAAACAAAACATGCTCTGTGTTTGAATCACTGTTAACAGAAAAAGATTACAAAAGTGTTTCCATTTTCTATAAATTTTAGACATTTTCTTTGTAACACTTATGTTATACAGCTGTTGTTATTGCAGACCAAAAAATGACTCCAATATAGTCTAGTATAGTCTTCTTGCTGTCTCAAATGTGTAACTGCATAAAAGAAATGCGAAGTACCAAAACATACTCAGTTAATGATTAGATCTGTAGTATCACGGTCGTAAAATCTAAAAAAAAAAAATGTTTTAAATAGCTGAGTAGAACTTTGGATCCTGAGTTGATTAAACAGTACAGGTAATAATGTTGAGATCATCTATAGCTCTGCTGCGTCGTGTAGTCAAATTGTATGCCAAATAAAGGTGGGTGTGTTCACATTCATCTTTTTACTAGGGGGCATTGCAACTTTCTGATGGAAGAAAGAGTTTGACAATTAACATTTCATTGTATAATAAACAGGGTGTTTTTTTTTTAATTAAGGCCTGTACAATAACAAAATGTTATTGATGCACTTTACTATTGAGTGTTAGAGTAAAGCCTGACTGATATATTATTTTTTTATGCAATACCAATATCTGGTGATTTAAAAAGTCTGAGATCCAATATTGACCGATATAAATGTAAACATATTTCAGCCAATAACTACACATCTACTGTTTGTAGTTTATATACTCGTTTACACTCCGGCCAGTCAGCTGGTTGTTGTGTCTGTGGCAACTTTCCTGTTGCCAACAAGAAAGTTACTGAATGCCCTCTGGTGGACAAGCTATTCAGCATGAAGACTCATGATGGATGGGTGCTTATCTCATCCCTTGGTTACTTTTTAATTTTCATTTACTGGCCAATATAAATGCCAGTACAGTCAGATCAGCATTTAGATAATGCTAGCCCCTTCAAAGGTGATGGTGGATATTGTTACCTTCATGTAGAACCAAGTATCCTGCATAGAAAAATGAAAGCAAAAGTCTAGTATTATTTTGTTTCTGTTGGCAAGTAATCATGCTAACTAAGCTACCTAAGGTAGTGTTTCTCAGTCACTGTGCCGTGAGAAATGATCAGGTGTGCCGTGGAAGATTATCTGGTTCCACCTGACTAGTACTCTAAGCGACCAGCGTGAGTAATGGGCATCCTCTTCCACTAGAGGGCAGTACAACAACCTGCTCCAATTAAATGGGTTGCCAACTGCCAGTAAAACAGAAGAAGATGAAGAAGAAATTACATAATACTCATGCTGTGAGTAAGACAACGCAGCGATTAATAGCAATAGATAAATATTTAAAAAGTGAAAGTAGTCAGTCTGACCTGGATCCTGGAGAAAATTCCGACCTGGATGAAGGCCCTAGCATGAGTAGTGATTCGAAGAAAGCAAAAAAGGTATGCTGGGGACAAACCGAGCCAATTCTCCTATGCCTGGTGTGCGGGGAAAATTTATCAATATGCTTTTGGTGACATTTTTGTTTGGTGGTGTGCCGTGTGATTTTTCTAATGTGAAATATGTGCCGTGGCTCCAAAAGGTTGGGAAACACTGGTCTAAGGTAACATTAACTGATCTGTTTGTATGGAACTCATCCAAAACAGCCACTTCTTTGCTCCAAGGAAATAAAGATGAAAGTGTCTAATATCTCAAAGTCCTAGCTTCAATCTATAAACCAATGTGTGACGTTGACGTGTATGTTCATCATTTAGCTCCAATTAATAACAACTGTTTCCCTGTTCCCATACTTTCTGCTATTTGAGTCTTGTCACCTGAGTTACATAATAAAGAGAAAGTTTTATTAAGTTTAATTGTCAAGCTAGTGTTGCAGGTAAATATATATTAAAACCAAAATCCTGTGTGTGCAGCACAAACAGGAGAATATAAACAATGAAAGGAAAACAGATTGGTCACTGAGATGGGGCTGGAAGAAATGAGAGAAATGCAGGAAAAGATTTTTTTTTTTTAAAGCAGGAGATGAAGTAGAGACAGCAGAGAGACGGCGAGAAAATTCCAGACCTTGATGGGATACGTGGGAAAGCCAAAACAGAAAATGAAGTTGGATTTGTTGGAAGGTGTTTTCTTTCTTTTTTCCCCTTTCTTTCTTCTTTAGAGATGTGTTGGGCAGGCCTGGAAAGCTAGGGAGCAAAAAGTAGGAACTCAGTTAATTCTTTTAAAGCAGCGTCATCCAAATCTTACATGTAATCCCAAAGCTATTGTGCTGCCCGGTACACCAATCTGTGTGAGTGAACTTGGGTCAAATAGAGTAAGTGAAGCATGGAAATTTAGCTTTTCTTCTCATGTCAGTCTGACGGAAAGAAAGACCACATTTAAGTAAATAGTCTATATATGCCAGACGTGACAGTAAATTGGATTCTGTAGGGTGTGCTTTGATTTAGATTACACAATGGACAACTCACGTTCAACAGTTCAGGAGTTTCTTCCACTTCAGGGGGAAAAAGAGTTTTGAAAAAGTACACTGTGCAACACATACAAAAAGTGTCTACCTTGTTAAAGGAAGTTGCAGTAAAATGCATTTTGTGACTGTATTTACTGTATTTATTCAAAGCATCCATATAAGCCATAAAGAGGCACTGTGTTTTAGTGCAGTTAAATCAACGGCATTCCTCCATTGTCTTCTTCCTGTGTTATCCGGCATGTGTGTTTATTGAATACCAGCAGAGTGAATGGTAATCATTAACTGGTTCCAACTTTTAGTTGGAATACTAAAGTAATACAGAAGACAATAAAGAATTGATGATAACATAAAGCAACTGCTTGAGGAGATTTAATTATTAAAGCAAAAGAAAAGAATCTGATACACAAAACTGCCACAGAAAACATGATGCACAATAATTTAACACAGTCTTGTGCTGGATTATTATTTTGCAAAATGGAACAAACAGTATTAATAAGAAGCTTAACAGTGCACAAGTTGCACAGTGAACACATATTTCAAGTATGTAAAAGTAAAAATAGTCACTCAGAATCATATACATTAAATTATTGAATCATAATTATTGATTTATTGGTGTATATATCTCTTTAATGTTGGAGCTGCTGAATATTTTAAGTACCTATTGAGGTTTCACATTTGCATCATGTGGAGATTGCTTGAGAGTTGTCTGCCAAGTTTGTGATCCAATTACTTGTTGCTAGGGAAACAAGTGGATCAAATCAGTTGCAAAGAAGGAGGGGCACCAAAAACCTCAGAGAGATTGGTGTGGTTGTTAGTAGACTGCCATTCTTGCCTGTAGTTTTTCCAAATCTGCAGCTAACTTGTTTCAAAATGTCAGGTTGGAGGTAAGGAGTGGACCCAAATGCAGAACTCTTCCAAAAGACAGTGCGTTTATTTACAGTGAATAAATGTGACAAACAATGTGCAAGCTCCGGCACTGTGGCTCCCGAGGTGATTTCTCCAAAATCCCTCACAGTGCAGGTGCCCGTGCTGTGAATCATGAAAACAGCAAACTCCAATCCCAACAGTCTGGTCTGGACAGGCTTCACCTGGGACACATGAAACACATTATGTACCCTAATATTGCAAGGGAGACTCAAATGAACAGTCACTGGACTGATAATAGACTGAATCTCCAAAGGTCCAATGAAACAAGGTGCCAGTTTTTTGGATTCAGTGCATAGTGGAAGGTACCTCGAGGAGAGCCAAACCTTCTGGCCGACTTGGTAGTCTGGGGCCGGGACTCGGCAGCGATTGGCCAGACACTTGTTCTGTTCTGTGGTGCTGAACGGAGGGTAGGGCCAGTTCTGTCATGGCTGTGTGCAAGCAGGCAGGGAAGGACCCAAACGCAGATTCATACGTGGAGATAGAAACTTAAACTCAAAAGCAGCTTTATTGCTGAACACCAAGAAACCTAAACTGAGATAACAAATGACTAAGGAAACAGGCTGGCAGACAAAACACACAGACAGATATGAGGGTACGACACAACACAGAGCAAGGAAAACACAGGGCTTAAATATACACTGGAGTAATCGGGGAATGGGAGATAGAAGGGAAACATAGCTGGGAGAAATCAGACTTAACGAAACAAGGGAAGCAAGTCCAAAACCGAGTCCAAAACAGAAGGTCTGTAAACAACACTAGAGCTCATGACAAAGTTCAAAACAGAAAGTCCAGGAAAGGCATGAGAGCTCAGGAAACAGTTCACACACAGTTCAGGGGACCGGCCTGGAGGTTGATGGCTCAATAGTCCATAACTCAGTTCAGGAGGTCTGTTGCAAGACCACCAACAGAAACAATGCAGTTCAGGGGGGGCGACCTGGAGGTCGACGGCACAACAGTGCATTACAAAGTTCTGGAGGCTGACCAGGGAGCCAGCGGCGGAGACGGAGCAGTTCTGGAGGCTGGCCATGACAGCGAAGACCCTCAACCAAAGGCCTGGAAAGTGGCCAGCGACGGCATGGTGCTGGACGTGGACGAGCAGGCCAAGTAGGATGTGGACGAGCAGGCCAAGCAAGACATGGACGAGCAGGCCCTGATGGCGGTGTGGCAGCTGCAGGAGATGAGGCAGGACCAGACAAGGCAGGACCAGACAGTGGTGTGGCAACCACAGGCGATGGAGCTGGACCAGATGGCAGCATGGCAGCCGCAGCGATGGCGCAGGTGGTGGCACTGCAGGCGATGGCATAGAAGCCGCAGGCGATGGAGCAGGTAGTGGCGCTGCAGGCAACGGCGTAGAAGCCACAGGCGATGGAGCAGGTGGTGACACTGCAGGTGACGGCGTAGAAGCCGCAGGTGGTGAAGTAGGAGGTGGCTGAACGGGCTCACCAGAGCCATCAGCGGACACGAGGAGGTGGTGGCCAGGTTCTCCTGAACCCCTAGCGGACACGAGGAATAGCTGGAGTGGTTCTCCTGAACCCCCAACGGAGACAGACACAGAACCAGCAGGTGCAGGGACCTTTGGCTGAGGTGACGCTAACTGTAGCTGCACAGGGCACACAGCCAGCTCAGGATGCAGCAGCTGGGGCTGTGCAGTGCAGACAGTTTGTCCGGGCAGTGTCAGCATGATGCAGTCCTAGGCTGGCTGAATAAGCTCACCGGAGCTTCCAGCGGAGGATGGAGGTGGCTGAGCAAATGACTGAACTGGTGACTGAGCTGGTGACAGAGCTGATGACTGAACTGGTAACAGAGCCGCTCCCACCCAAAGAGTAGGTAGGGGTGCGGAGGTGGGCTGTGCCCTGGCTGACCTCACCCTGGGGACCGGCATGGGCGCCGGGGCAGGCCACCGGCACCCGTACCTACTCCCACCCAGGGAGTGGGTACGGGTGCAGGAGTACACTGGTTCATGGCTGCCCTGACCCTGGGAGCCAGGACCAGCACCGGCAACAGCTGGGCAGCTGCCGTCCCCACCCGAGGAGCTGGTACAGGTGCAGGGGCTGGTAGAGCCTCAGCCAGCCTGGAAACTGGAGCATAGACCAACCAGGCCCCCAGCCCCCCTCACCCGAGGAACTGATACAGGTGCAGGGGATGGCTGGACCGCAGCTGCCCTGGGAGCAGGAGCACAGGGAGGCAAAGGAGCAGGCTTAGCAAAAACTGACTCATCAAAAATAGATTTTGCACTTTTAACACTACTTTTAACAGTTTGTGAATAAACAGTTTTTGATTTAGCAGTCTTAGCTGAATGATCATAGTCCTTAGAGTTCAACACCTCGGGAGGAAAAGAACAAAAACTAGCCTCCCAATCCACATCATCATCTAGAAATGACATTCCAAAAGTCTCTGAAGTTAGGTTAAAGTTCCTATATGGTGTAGGGCTTTGGGATGCACGGGAAAAACAGTCATCTTGATTCACCACTGGAACTTGCTCAGCAGAAGAAAAATGTCGGCCGTGTGAGTGTTGCGTCCTCCGAGAAGAGGAAGCAGGTGGGGTAAGCTGCCTAGCCTCTAACGCACAGAACAGCGACGCCGAAGCTGGAGTGTGAGCATCTGAAGCATGCGGAGAACTCCCACCTGAAGTGGCTGGGGCTTGGGTGCCAGCGGAGCAACAGGTGGGGGTTTCTGGCAGCTCCAAGGAACTCCAAAAGCTAGCCAAGTTCCACAGGAGTGCGCCACGGCTTCCAGCGTAGCTCTTCCTCCAGCTGGGCAAAAGCAGCCTCCTGACGCTCGTGCAGCTGTAAGTCCACTGGGTCCATGTAATGTGTGCAGGCAGGCAGGGAAGGACCCAAACGCAGACTCATACGCGGAGATAGAAACTTAAACTCAAAAGCAACTTTATTGCTGAACACCAAGTACCCTAAACTAAGAACACAAATGACTAAGGAAGCAGGCTGGCATACAGAACACATAGACGGATATGAGGGTACAACACAACACAGAGCAAAGAAAACACAGGGCTTAACAGAGGTGGGACCAAGTCATTGTTTTGCAAGTCTCAAGTAAGTCTCAAGTCTTTATCCTCAAGTCAGAGTCAAGTCTCAAGTCAAGACGGACAACTCACAAGTCAAGTCCCAAGTCCAAAACTTTGAATTTCAAGTCTTTTCGAGTCTTTAAAAAAAAAAAAGTTGCAATTATATGTTAAATGTAAATAATAGATCGTGTGCTCTTTTTTAAATCTGCGTTTATCTCAACACCTGATGAAACAAGTGAACTTACAAAATATACACAAATTTTGAAATTGCACCTCAATTACAGCTCAATTAAACTTAGCTACAAGAATAGTCTTTCTTTAAATTATAAATTCACAGAATAAACATTCAATGAAAAATTTTTGGCTTGAGCGGGGTTTTTGTTTGTTTGTTTTTAAAAATCTGGTTAATTTGATTGGCTGTGCTGCAGCTCACGCACACACACATACAGAGTGTGGTAAGAAGGAATGAATGAACTGAATTAATGGTGCTCACTTTTTTTATATACTGTGTGTGTTAAATTTTAGATTTGGGGTAAAATATCAAGTCTTTTCAAGTAACCAGGTTCAAGTCCAAGTCAAGTCACAAGTCTT
>VVHJ01038216.1:0-12407 GCA_015107715.1 Tylochromis polylepis
CCTGGATTTAACCTTCAGGCCTAAGCTTGTCTCTTGGACTCAGGATACCAAACCCCCATCTTGGAAATCACTCTGTGCCTCACCTGCCTGCCCTCCTGCCACTGCACACCATCAGGTACCTCTGGATCTCAGGTAGCCATTTCACACCGTTCAGCTCACTCTGGATTCACGTCACTCCCCCCTCTCATTGCTTACTCTCTCCACCGGCAAGTAAGAAGTTTGAAAATATACTCTCCATCTACAGAACAACTCTCCACCACTTTCCTAACCCCATTTTCCTCTCTCCTCAGTGTGACTGCTTAACTGCCACGTTCCACTCTACATCTCTGGCCTCGTTCCCTCGCCCTAGTGTATACTTCCCTAGCCACGTTTCCCTGGCCGCGCCAAGTCAAGCACCCCGTGAATTGTTTTGTTTTGCCACATCCCCTAAGTTAAGTTTAATAAACATTGTTAAACCTTCAGCTGTCTCTGTCTGGGTCCTGCACCTGAGTTCAGTTTGGTTCAGACCACTCGTTATCGTGACAGTTTTAGTCTTTATCAGTGTCAAAGTTTATTACAATCTTTATTAAGACTGGGGATGTCCACACAGCTGTAAGTCAGCTGGCTTAAAATGTGCAGTGTTTGTTTTCTAATATCTATCCTAGCATCATGAAGTTATAATAAAGAAAACTAGAAGTTAGATACTAACTGAAACTCAACTGGAACTGGAGTTTTAGGTTTTGGAAACTAAAAATCAAAATGAATTATAAATAACAATGACTTAGAAAAAAAACTTAGAGGAGATTGGAAGATTGCAGTATTTTTGGAGTATCTGAAATCTCAGCAGCCTAGAAAAAGAGATGTGGGATGACTGGCATTGATCAGCAAAGCTGGAAAGCTCTTTTGGGTCTATTGAGGTTATTTTGTGCTGGTGTCTGGTGAAATATTACTGAAGAGACCATTAAATGAACACTGTGATATGGTTAAAGGATAAATCCAGTTTATTTCAACCTGGCATATTTCCCTTTAATGTGGCTATTATACCTCTGTGGATCATTCTCAATTTCCACTCGCCCACTGTCATCTAAAGATTCAGTAAAAGAAGGACAATCACACAAAATGGTACACAGCTATCCTACTTTTCCATCTGTCATTTTTAATATTTCTGATTAAGTCTCACTAAAAGAAAACAGAAAAAAGCTGCCTGAAAATAACTACTTTGCCAACTGCGTTAGGGATCTCCATCAGGGGCAGCTAAGGCGAGCTGATCAGCTGTTTGTTTATGAACAGTCTATCCTTATTCTCGCTGACAAATTCTCACGGAAAAGCACAATGTATTCATTGTCATTGCTGTTGGTTTACATAAACAATGAGATGGATGTAGCTCTCCTAACTCATTACTTTTGGACTTCTTCAGGACCCCCTTGGCATTGTGAAGAGCCCAGGGTTGACTGGGGGTTTTGATCTTTTTAGGCTGAATTTTTTTTTTTTTTTGCCGTTCATAGTTTTGTTTACTCAGTTTATGTTTTCTTGATTATTTTAGAAGCTTTAGTTACTGTTAGAATTCTCATTCTCTTTGATTATCTTCACCTGTGTGTTATTTCCCAACTGTGTCCTTCTAATGACCCTCGTGTGTGACATATTTATATATAGTGCCGTCTTCCCTTCAGCCTTTGTCTCGGTGTTTATTACTTTCCCTGTATGTCTCTCTGAATATTCCTGTGTGATTTTGGATTTTGAAATCGGCCTAAATAAAGGTTTACTTTGCGTTTATTTTTGACTGCCACTAAGTCTGTATTTGGCTCGCAGTTCATGACAGACACAGCAACCCAAATCACTATATTTTCCTAAAAACTCCAACAGTGTTTAGTGCCTAAACCTGAGAAGTAGTTTTTGGTGTCGAAAGTTAACCAGTGTGTGAAAGGAAAAGGAAAAAGCAGGAACAAATGAACTAATCAGCCAGTGAAAGCAAAATGATAAAAAGCTCCTAAAACACAATGCTAGCAAATAAGACAAACTGAATTTTCCTAGCTGAAAAATGCATAATCACTCCACCACAAATGCTCTAACCTCCAAATGTTTACTATGTCGCTCATTAAAAGGGGAACGTTATCTCTCAGCATCCAATTTTGCATAAAAGGATGGACACCAAAGGAGCCTGTCCCTGTCTCTGAAAAGCCTACAGTAGCTGACAACAGTGTGTGTGTGTGTGTGTGTGTGTGTGTGTGTCAGTACCATTCTCAAAATGCAACAGCTAATTACAGCTGCTCAGTTGGAGAGTCCAAAGAATACATTTATGGAAAATACGTCAAGTTGAAACAAACTAGAATTATCCTTTCATGCTTGTCCTTGTGGTACTGTCACAATTTTTAAGATGCCAGTAGAATTATAAATCAGTTCTGGATCTTGGACATGGCTTCATGTAAGACTGTACAGAGAGAAGGCTACGCTAACCCTAGCTGTGCTCACTATGGTGCAACTCCATCGGCTTCTGGTCAAATGAATTCTCTGTTACAAGGACGCATACTGCTCAGTGACAAGAGACGGAGGACATTTGACATAGGTCACCCATGCTGCACAAGTATGAATTCTTTCCGGCACTTGCAGCTCTCAACTTGTCCACCTTTTCATTATTCATAAATAACTCACTGGAAAGAGTGCAATTGCACAAATTACAGCCTAGTGAAGCTTAAAGATGATGCAATTTAAGTTCTGAGACATTGTATTAATGGCTCATCAAACTTAGGAAATGCAAGCTGGCATATGCCTAATGTAGATTCAGTGAGTCCATTAAACTATTGTCATTTCACACTGTTTCATCATAAAAGCCGTGGTCTGGTTTCAAACATTTTCTCCCAGATACAAGAAACTAAATGCAATTTTAAATGTTTTCTGTGACAGAGCAATGCAAGATGCTGAAAGGCATGAAGTGACATGAGTGAAATGAGGCATTTCACCCACACTTTAAAATATGGAAAGCTGGAGTATTTGTGCAGAAAAATTTTGAATAACTTCTAAAGACAATGACCCTGACCACAAACTGAAAACTCATGTTCAAGGTTTTCTCGTGTATATTAGACTAAGAAGAAATTGCAGTGGACATCGTTTTAAGATAGCCTTTGTCTCTGAAAGACTGTTGCTTTGTGATGCCTGCATCCATTTTCTCATGAGCATTTCTTTACAAAGCATATTGCTTGGTTAGCGTTAGCTGACCAAGGGCAGGTTCTTTTACTTGCCTGTCAGGCAGGCAAGTAAAAGCACCTCCCAACAATAAATAAGCAATCTTCAGTTACTGGGCTTTTCAAATGGTGTGGAAACAATGAGTCAATTCTCATTTTCACAGTAACCTTACAGCACCTCCCAGCATTAGGAGACATTTGCAATTGTGCCTAGTAAGCGTTTCAACACTAACTTTGCTCGTGTTTTTTTCAATAAAGGGAAATGAAAACAGCTGAATCTGAATCTGATGATAGCCCATGGAGCTGCTAAAGGGGGTAAATGAGTGAATGGATGATAACAGCCTTTAGCCACCAGAAGAGCTATTTAAGAGTTGTGGCAAGATACAAGGGGACCGTGACAATGGCAGGCCTTTTGTTCTCAACCTTCAGTGCAGTGAGGGCTCCATTCTCTCCGAGTCTGAGGTTCTTTCCTTCCATCAACAGCACAGATAAGTGCAGGTCCCACAGAGAATTGAGGGAAGAAACAGATTAGAGAGAAAATCTGATGCAGAGAACCACCAGCCTTTCCCCTAGGACAGAGAAGGACTGGTTTAATGTCAGCCCTGCACCTCATCACTTTGACAAAGACACAGTGTCCACCATCACAATGAAACAGGATTTACTCAGCCTAGTAAGACTTCAAATTCAGAGAGTTTGGGTGTAGATCTGTACTTATTCTGAAGCTTTTGCAAGAACAAGGCACTCAATTCATGTGGAAAATATGCATCAAGAGGAAAGAAACACTTTTTTTTAGCTAAATCATAGCACAGGCTTATTTTAATCACGCTTGTCTGTTTGTGATTTCACACCAACACAAAAATAACAAGAAAAAGATTTAATCTGAAGTCCTCGGTTCTCTGAGCAGAGCCCTGTACCCTATTGTTACAGAAATAGTCTGTATTTCAATGGCACCTTTAAATTTATACGTTCCAGGTGTGAAATGTGTTGGGCAAAAGGATGAATGAATGGACAAATGAACTGATTATTCATGCAGTCTTATTCAACATATTGTATCCAATATATGTATGTGGCTCTTGATTAGTATATTCTGTCAGCCAAAATATCTCTTGTTCAGAAATAAATTGGAACAGATCCTGAGAAGCGATATCGGATTTAAAATGTGCATAAGATATTATATTCACTTGGGGAAAAAAAAAAAAAACTAAAGTCCTGAATAAAGCAAAAAAACTGTTTTAATGTGACCATTTGAAAAAAAAAGAAAAGTAAAGCCCCATGATAACAGTGTACATCATTGTAGTTGCACTTTGTTTTGTTGGTGACATTTATGGATTTCTAAGCACTGATTAAAAAAAAAAAAAGTAGTAATGAGGCTTTTTGAACAAAACAAAAAAAAATAGTTTTCCTCATTACAGTCAGTACTGTTATTTGTTGTTTACACGTCAGTTATTAGTGTCTGGTATATTGATATGCATCCCTGCACACGGCTTCAAAACAGAAAATAATTCTTGGGTTAAATGTGGGATTTGGCAGATGGAGGAACCCTAAGATTGGATGTAGCAATATACTGTGTTGAAAGAAATCGCTTAGAAGTAAGTCATGTAAAAACGTTTTAATGTGAGCGCCAGTATTTGTTAAAACCCACTTAAAAACAAAGTATTATCTGGGGTGGGGTGTAACACAAAGTGAAAAGAAAACTATTAACCACCACATAGTTAACATCAGTAAAATGCCATTTATTTTACAATTAATGCAAATGAACCAATTGGGACCAAAATAAAACACAGGGACGCTCTAAACATCAGGGTCTCCAAGGCCAAAACAACAAACAAAGCACCCCTTTCTAGCTTAAAAAAACAAACAAACAAAAAAACAACTAAGACCACTCCATCTATAAGAAACAAAGTACAAAGGCTGAGCTCACTGTCTGGCCATAAAACAGGAGAAAACGGTTGAAACAAAAATGGCAGAGAAACCCCTACCTGCTTCCACTGTAGATCACTACAGTTACCATTGTGAAGACATATGTTTACTCACACACATAAAAAAAAAAAAGTCACACCAAGCTTCCTAAGTTTTAGACAGCTCCAGTCCGCTGCCCAAATCACTGCAGCTCAAAGCCCAGGGAAAAGGGAAATGAAAGGGGCGTGGCATTTTGAGTTGGCAGTCTTTATGCAGTGGCTGAGGAGCTGCAACACATCTCAGCTGTGGTTAGGAGGCAGACCTGAAACACAGAAGGAGGAGAAAGAACTCTCTCACATGGGGAGAGCCCCTAGAGGTCAGCGACCATAACAGTATTGCTCTGAGATGCAGTTTTCTTTGTGCATTTTACCAGCTGAACTCTACACGATATAAGATGTAAGTATATAAAGGTAGAATTCCATGAGTGAATCTATGTAACCTAACTGTGGTGGGGTACAAACTGATAGGCGTCAGACTCTGTTTTACTGCCATTTTACTGCTGTCTTAAAACACCAAAGTCACTTTGAAAATGGAAACTGACTGCTACTGGTCTCAGACCTGGTCCCCCATCTTCGAAGCAACCATGTCAAAGGCAACAAAACTGCGCGTTCGCTTCACACACTCACAATAATTTTGGTCGTGCCATTCTCTTTAACGACTGCTTTTCCTAGTGTGACAACAGCATTTCAGACTGCTGATGAATTACTGGCTTCTTACGATCACTTATTAATCCAAAGCAGGTGACACATCTTAACAATATTTTAATATATTAATTATTTACAAATTAACAACAGTTAACAATTTCTATGTAATAAATTGAATCACACAAAAAAACTAAATAAATTGCAAGCTCTCTTTTAGCCAGTGAACAATATTAAACCACAATTAACAGAACATTATCATAAATATTGAAATGTATAGAAATGTGTATAACAACATCCACAAGAAAAATAGGAAGGAAGTGAAGTGTCAAATATACTTCTTGTTTAGCAGTCATTAGCAAATGTTAGTATACAACCAGATTTCCCTCAGATGGTAAACCTGTCTGATATTAAACATTGGTATACTACCAATACCATTATAAATACGTTATATCGCCAAAAGTATTCACGCCCCTATCCAAACAACTGGATCACCCCCATGACCACAGGTGTGTAAAATCAAGAACCTTGGCATGCAATTCAATTTTATTTATATAGCGCCAAATCACAACAATAGTCGCCTCAAGGCGCTTAATATTTGTACAGTAGATCGTACAATAATAGATACAGAGAAAACCCAACAATCATATGACCCCCTATGAGCAAGCACTTTGGCGACAGTGGGAAGGAAAAACTCCCTTTTAACAGGAAGAAACCTCCGGCAGAACCAGGCTCAGGGAGGGGCGGCCATCTGCTGCGACCGGTTGGGGTAAGACTGGTTTGATCCACTGGTTAATTAACACTTGCAGACTGGTTCTACAAATGTTCACTCTCAGGAACTCACTGAATTCCAGCATGGTACCGTGATAGGATTCCACCTGTGCAACAAGTCAAGTTCAGAAATTTCCTTGCTACCAAATATTCTACAGTCAACTTTTAGTGGTATTATAATAGGCCACAGAGCAGGGTAGGCAGATACTGAGGCGGATAATCCGCAGAGGTTACCAACTTTCTGCAGAGTCAGTCACTAAAGACCTCCAAACTTCATGTAGCCTTCAAATTAGAACACCTTTGGAATGAATTAGAGAGGACACTGTGAGCCAGGCCTTCTTGTCCAGCATCAGTGTCTGACCTCACAAATGCGCTTCTGGAAGAATGGTCAAGAATTCCCATAAATCCACTCATAAACCTTGTGGAAAGCCTTCCCAGAAGAGTTGAAGCTGTTATAGCTGCAAAGGATGTGCCGACATCATTAACCCTCTGTATAAAGAAAGGCATATCAATAAAGTTCATATGCATGTGAAGGCAGATGAGCAAATAGTTTTGGCAATATAGTGTATCTGAACATGACAACAGTACCATTTATCTAATTGTAGTACCTCGCTGAACTTTAATTATCTGATCTTTCCTTGAAATGTTGTTGTGCTACTAGCTATCAGGGAAAATTATGTGACCTTAATCAACAAAAGTACTATTGTAACTACTGTAAGAGAAAATGATTAGCGGTGCATTCATAATGAATATTAGCAACCTACATTCACTACCGCATTCACAACAGATGGCAAAGCGCACACTTCACTGCAGCCCTGATTTTCGTCCCTTTGAAGGAAAAGCGAGTCATCACTTTGCACTCTCTTGCTCCAACCACTTCCCTACTGTCATCTCCCACGGCACGTTAAATGTATTAACCTGAAAAGAGGACTGCATCATAGAGAATGCATTTCCTGCATCAGCACACACCTGTTTCACTTGACATTCACCTAAGTAAGAGAGAAAAAGGGGTGAAAAGGGATTGAAAATAACCTTGAAGTATAATAGAGCTCATTTCAACACTTAACCTCCATCCATTTCTCCCTTTTCTATACCTGCTGCTTTTCATGTGCAGAATACCAGATGTGAAACTTTAGATACTGATCTATTTAGTACAACACTCATACGTAGAATTAACAGTTATTACTGATTGCAAATGTTCAACTCCACGGTAATCCCAGGAAGTGATAAATGATCTCGAATAGTCTGTTTAATTAACACTGCAGAATGTGAAGAGGATATTTTAGGGGTGTGATTAAAAATTTAGCATTTTGTTGAAAATGTTTTTTGTGTTGCTTTATAGCTGTGTATTGGAAAGGTATCTATTTTTTCCTCAGCCTTTGATAGCAGAGTTGGAAAAAAAACATAAGGAAGGGAATTAATGCAGCTAACAAGCACAGTTCTTAGAGCAACAATGTTTTGTCCGCAGCTTGGCAGTACAAATGCCATTTCATTAGATGGAGAAGGTCAATTGTATCCATCACCCTTGTGGAGATAAATGAACAATTCTGTGGCAGCTAAAAGATCATCAATTGATGAAAGACTAACATTGATCTAAAGAAAAAAAAAACCCAGCTTGTAACTGCCTAAAAACTAGTTGTTTCTTTAACAAAATTAGCCTTTAAGGAACAGCTGTAAATTCTAAGCCTTTAATTAGCATGTTAAATGAACGCGATTCTAAACTAATTACCATGTGTCTGGGATTATTCAATGCAGAATCTTCATTCATTTAGCTATATTAATTAACTCAGTGGTGACCCATGAAAAGGTTTATTTATAATAGCGTTACAACTGTAGTGCTTGAAACTTTATGACAGTTTCTTTGAATACTGCAGACTACTTTTTTACTGAATATATACAGCTTTATTCCCATTACTAGATTCTGATACATGGTTTATTCTGAGTGCTAACATCCAATAAATATGTAAAAGATAAATATAGTGTATTTTCCCTCCAGGTATGCTCTTTAACCTAAACAAAGATGACATAGACACAGGCTAGTGTGAAATCTCTGAGGGAAGTCTAGTTGGGGAAAGTCGTCCCCCCCCAGTCGATGTTTGAATAATGTATGAAGGATCTGGAGACATCGCTTAGAGATGCTGCCAATATCAGCTGGGGCTCTGCCCACCCCTGTGGCTGCTGCCCTTTACCACAACCTTTAAAAGGTGGATTTCCCTAATGTGGACGCAGTTGTTTTCTAAAATACCCAAATGATAAGGATACAAATAATCCATTCAGTTGTCACATTGTGTGGTGCATTTTGTGTGAGGGACACGAAGACATTCCCTTATTGAGATAAAAACGACGGACCGATAATCTAATCGTTTTATCCCCACCTGTTTATGTGGTATGACGTTTTGAATATCGCTCTTTAGACCTATAATCTTTTTTGACCACTAATGCAGTTATTGCTCCTTCTAATGCTTTCTGTTTACTGCTAATGCTTTTTTAAAAAGAGAAAACCCCTTTTTTTCTCCTTTTTCTTTATTTTGCGCCATGTTAGCAAGCACTAATTTCATGTTCTGTGTCCCATGTAAGGTAAAAGACTTACATGGCTGAAAAATATAAATCATAAATTGACAGTTTATTAGGATTATTAGGATTCAGTTCCCTACATCTGGGTTCTCAAGCCAGAAGGCAGGACCCCAGGGTTACCTTATCTGTAACTTTGTTGATCCCCAAAAGAGAAATTCATGTTTTACTTGATACAAAGACCTGTGCAAGGCTTTAGCCACCCCTCATTTCTTTATATTTGAGTCCTGATGACCCAGACTTTATTTTCTATTTTTTTAAGTGGTCTAAAGCAATGGATATGCAGGCTTTCTGAAGGTATTTCAAAAATGTTCTTTGACTGCTTTTTGACTCATTTGCAGTCCAGTTTTTGTACCTGACATTTTTTTGTTGTTAAGCCACTTAACACTGACCTATTAATCGTTCAAGCATAAAAAAGCATAAAATACACATGAAAAGTCCATCAAAGAGTTGACACATGACGTGAGAGATGCATCTGGACCAGGGTTGGCACAAGAACGTTAGGAACGGATGGGCAATTAATTTGGACATTTGGGCACTTTTCCATCTCGCCTTTTATTAAACAAATGGTAAATGGACTAGTTCTTATAGAGCACTTTTCTACTCTGAGCACTGAAAGCGCTTTTATACAACTGTCCTCATCCATACCCATTCATACCAGCACTTTTTCTATTTTTTCTTCTATGTAAGTACATTCACACACATTCATACTCCAATGGATGCATCAAAGAGCAAGTTGGGGTTAGTATTTTGCCCAAGGATATTTGGCATTTGGTATACTGGCGCAGACGGGGATCGAACCACCAACCTTCCAATTAGTAGGTGACCTACTGAGCTATCCCCTGTATGTGTGTAATATTATAATTATTATGATCATCGTTATTTTTAGTATTAGTATTATTAGTATTATGCACTCACGCTATAGTAACATCCAGCATACCATATACAAGAGCTAATATACACAGGAGAAGATGAGTTAAATGATTTCAAATGGACAGTGTGCTGCAGTAATATATATCACATGTAAACCAAGTCCACCAAATGTACAGATTAATCTGTTAAGTCACACCAAGCACTGGTATACATAAACAGACAGGCACACAGTCTGGTCCAGAAGCCACATTTGCAAAAATTGCAAGCTGTAAAACCCTTAAATTGCAAAGAGTACAAAGTGGGATGCACATTTAGCATACAGGTGGATTAATGAACTCGCCATCAGAAGAGCTGGAGTCACTGGGTACAGTTGCTAAATCTCCTCAACCTCACAGCCTTCCACTTATTTTGCAGTTTTCGTGTTAGATCTTCTTTAAACGCTAACTGCACAAGCTGGCCTGGAAAAATGTCTGTGTCCATTGGCTGGTTAACCCCAGCTGCACTCGTGTCATCCACGATGCTAATGCTACCTCCATGGTAGTTGATTTTAATTGGCTAAAGAGGGGTTAGCTCTATAGCTGCAAATGTATTTCCCTTTTCTTTTGTCAGGGGGCACACTAATATATTGGACGGGCTTGGCCCCCTATGGCCCTCCATAGCCAGACGGTGATCTGGACCTCCATCAAAAATTATCTCAGTGGAAGATTGAGGTCAAGAAACCATTCTAAAAGAAGGGAAACGGGGAGAAAGGCTGAGGTATACCAAGTTACACAAAAACTGAATTGAAAATCAGTGGCAACAGGTCTACTGGAGTGATGAATCCAAATTTGACCTCACTTATGAGAGAGATACAACTGTGTTTCTTCTGCCATCTGTAAACACGGTGGAGGCTGTGTCATGGTTTGGGGCTGCATTGTCAAAACTGATGGAATTATGAATACAAAAAAGTACCATCAGATTTTTAATATACCATGTAATACTATCAGCAAAGCATCTGATTGGCAATGTCTTAATTTTCAGTGATCCCAAACACACTGCCAGTAAAAGCAGATAGAAAACACACAGTGGAACACTATTGGTCATGGATTGGCCGGGATTAGGCTGTGTTGAACTGAACTTCTAGGAGACATGGTGGATTTTTTATTCACTGAATTATTCAAAAGTAAAAACTGTATTTAAGAAAAGGTTCAAGCTAAAGGCAATCTATTGCCCTTCCTGACTATAACACCTTCAGTATTTCTCTTTATGTAAAATTTAAAATTTTCAAATGGATATCCATTCTTCATTCGTTCACCTATAGCCTCAAAGTCAGGTGAACTCTTAAACATTAAGAGAAATAAAAGGTACGTTTCAAATAAATAATAACATTTCGAACATCGGTTAAATCAAATCACTTATCTAAAGGAGATTCTGCTCCTTTGCAAAATGCTGAAAATGTGGTTTTGACAAACCTTTTGTTGGCAAGCTGAAGTAAACCCAAAGTATCTCAGATCAACAGCAGGGATACCTAGTTTTGACTAACGATGAATACAGAGTCTAGAGCAATGTTAAGTAGATTCAGAACAATGCTGGCTGCTTTTCAGATATGCAGCTTGAGTTCAAATTATCTGCAATACTTTATTACTTTACTTTTCTATTACGATTTTCACGCAAATGGCACATACAGCAGCATTTTGACCTCTAGAAACACTGGGAAAAATTTACAGAAGGAGCATCAAAAGTTGTTGTGGAAGGCTAATTTTGTCAAATGGTGTGCAAATAAGTTATCGTAAATTCCGGACTACAAAGTGCACCTGATTAAAAGCCACATGCTCTAATTTTAGAAAGAAAATCAATTTTGTACTTGTACAGGCCGCACCGGATTTTAAGCCGCATGTTTCTCATGTTGTAATATGAGATATTTACACAGAAATATACTACAGGTGAGGATTTTTAACTTTCAATTTAATCCGTATGGTAACATAAACATGGTAACACAAGCAAATACATATTGCAAATGCTTTTTCTCGAACAGTGCCTGTAACACGGCTACCTTTAAGTATACGTACGTATCGGTAACACACAAATTATGTTGCTTATGCGTTTTTACTGAACAGTGCACGAACAACATTCCAATATCTCCTAAGGACCGGTAAAAATATATACCGTATATATACTGCAGCCTATCAGGAAAAGTCATTAATCGCCTTCTTCATCTTCCTCCTGCGCACTAAAACCATCAAAGTCCTCTTCTTCAGTGTCCGAATTGAACAGCCTCAGGATCTCGTCACTCACTTCAGTCTCTTCGTTGTCGCTCTCACTTGAGCGCACGTGGTCCTCTTCATCACGCAGCAGTCCAGCCTTTCAAAACCCGTTGGTGATGGTGGATGTTTGACACGGCTCCACGCATTTAGGATCCACTGGCAGACTTGAGTTGAAGAGGCTCTTTGCATGC
>VVHJ01038218.1:0-13172 GCA_015107715.1 Tylochromis polylepis
TCCAATCGAGAATCTGTGGCAAGATCTGAAAACTGCTGTTCACAAACGCTGTCCATCTAATCTGACTGAGCTGGAGCTGTTTTGCAAAGAAGAATGGGCAAGAATTTCAGTCTCTAGATGTGCAAAGCTGGTAGAGACATACCCTAAAAGACTGGAAGCTGTAATTGCAGCAAAAGGTGGTTCTACAAAGTACTGACTCAGGGGGCTGAATAATTACGCACATCCCACTTTTCAGTTATTTATTTGTAAAAAATGTTTGGAATCATGTATGATTTTCGTTCCACTTCTCACGTGTACACCACTTTGTATTGGTCGTTCACGTGGAATTCCAATAAAATTGATTCATGTTTGTGGCTGTAATGTGACAAAATGTGGAAAAGTTCAAGGGGGCCGAATACTTTTGCAAGCCACTGTATAAAACCAAATTATCTTGTAGACCTTCTAGTACTCAGATATGTGATATTAAATCTGAGTACTTGCTGTGCTTATGATGACTTGCTTGCAGCTTTTTGTCCTTTTGCTTTTTAAAACAGAGAAAATAAAACGGGTGACCTGAGGTGCATATAAAATATCAGCAGCTACATCAACTTTGGTCAGTATCTGTGTTAATGTTTGATGTCACTATGCATATCAATTAGACCTCAAGGCTACATTGCATGTCATCTCTAAACAGGAATATTTCTGCTTAGTTAAAGCTGATTAAACTGCATAAGGAAGTTTCATAGGGCATTTCCTCATGACTCCAAAATATGCAGAAGGTAATTAAGCTAGATGAACTGATGAATCAACTTATGTCAAGCTTAGGCTATAAGAGTTTTAAAATCTTAACCAATTTTGAAATGGTGTTTGTTCAAAGAAAGGAAACTAGAATATTTTTTTTTGTGTGTATGAAATCTCAAACATGCACATACTTAAATGATTTCCAAGTAATGGTGCATTACACACTGGGATTATTATTAAGATCATTGTGCTACCTCACACGAACTCATGGGGACACAGACAAATAAAAATTAAGGCTTTGGTACTACAGCTTGCTGTAACTTTGCAGTGAGGAAGAAAACAGCATATGGCTGAACGAGTCTGTATGAAATAGTGGGGGAAGAAGCAGTAAACAACAGGGAAGTGAGATTTTAACTCTCAGCAATATCTGCCAACACTAGTATGCTAGCTAATGTTAGCCTCAAGGGCAATATTGTTTACACTGTTTGGCAACACAGCTGGCAACTATGAGACTTATGTTATTTAGGTCGTATTCTTGTCACACATCAGAAAGCTTTCCTCCATCTCAGATCTACAAATCACAATTATAATGGGTCTTTGTTTTCTTTGTTTTGCAGTCAACATCGTATCATTCACTTTTATCTCTCTGTACATTTAGCACTTATTTGCTGCTTTGAAATTCCTGATGTAATCATCGTCATCCACATCAGGATGGCTCTAACGAGTCCACCACCAGTTCAGGCTAAAGAATAATTCAGTAAACCCCTCACAATACCAAACAATCTGGGCTGAAAATTGGTACTGGCCAAGTTTTTGGAAAAGATTTTTCCTCCAGAAATTAGAAAGGGTTAAGATGGGATAAATTAAAACGCTGTAATGTATGCCTGGCATCAGGAGTTGGTGATCTGATGATCTAATATCATGGTGATCTACAATTGAAGTTGATTCGACTTTTTGGAGACATATAGATTGTAAAATTAAAATATGTTTACTTTTACTTTATCCCCTTTCTGTTTGTGTTGCTTTACCTAGAAGCTGACAAGGTTGTTGTAATGTTGCTCCTTGGTGTCATTTAGCTGACAGACCCCAGTTGCACATATTTGATCTGCTGCTGCAACCTAATCATTTTCCTGTTTGACAGCCATAGTTAGCTTAGCAGAGCAGCAAATGAACCAGTTCGTCATAGGCTGCAGTTCAGCTAGGTGGGACTCTCATGCTCGTAGCGGCACTCTCACAACAAAGAAACAGGACAGCTGTTGGCAGCTGCATTACTGAGACAATGGAGTTGGAGCCTGTCTGCAGGACAAGAGAGTCACTGAAGAAATATCTGAATCACGTTGTGGTGTTTTGAGGTGGATTAGGAGGTATGGTGGGTGCAGAGCTTATCAGTGTTGTAAGGCAACACTCTACCTCTACAGTGTGGACAGTGTACAGTTCACCCTTTTCAAATACACAGCAGAACACTGTAGATGCACTGATGTTCTTATTGTGTGTGACTGACTGAGAATGATAAAATCCGAAGGAGTTTTCGAGATTACTATTACTATAACTTGTATAACTTGTTTTGAGAGATTAAGTCATTCAGAGCAAAACAGAGTAATATGTAAAAAGTTACAATTATTTCATAATAACTGATGTCCAGAGCAACAGCAACAGTAAGTTTCCTTCTTTGACCAGCCTGTTGGATGTTTATTGTCTAAGCAATTTCGAGGTAATTCAACACAGCCTTTGATTAATCTCTAGACAGACTTAACAATACTGGAATACACAATCAAGCCACAGAAATTTCGGGTGGTTGCAGACTGAAATGCTAACTGCTAGAAAAATCTGGTTATTCCAAGTCACCAAACATATTCTCACTAGGACATGTTTTTAAAGCAAAAATCTCAGAAAGGCTGACAGATGACATAAAGCCAAAGAGATACACTCTCATTTACTCATTTTCAAAATGGTTAGTTGTCAGAAGCTTTTATTATTCTTTTTGAAATTATCCTTGTGTTCGTGGCAACTGTTGAATAAATGCTACCAATAAATGTAACAATAAAAACATCAATTTTACAGACATATACAAACCTGCCACATTAATGTGATCAAATGAAAATAAACAGAAGATAAAATATGACCCGTCAGTTTCTATTCCATCAGCAGCCTGAAAAGATGACATTTCTGTCTCTCTCATGACTTTCAAAGCCAGATCCTCAAGAATAATGACCACATGAGTATAAAAATACTGTCCTTGCTAAAAGATAAATACAAGGGGTTCACAGCCTTGCAGAGCCCTCACACGCGATGGCAAGTTGGTTACCAGCCTCTGTACTGACACCCACAAAGTGGGTGTAATCCGAATAGGTCAGGTGTTTGATCCAAAGAGTTATAAAGTTGGAAGTGCTATTTTAGACAGCTCTGGTTCATGAAGTAAAAATCCTACTCATTTTTCACATATAAAGACATTACTCATGTTTACATCAGCATGATCTTCTCCTGGTTAAGTCACTGGTAGAAGTCAGACTAACTTAGTACTTTCTTAAAAATACAGTATATTATTAAGAAAACAGACAAAAATGATTTTATATAGATAATTTTCCTCACTCTTGTTTCACCTCACCTTCGTATTCACAGTCTGTGGCTGAAAAGAGTGTTTTATTCTTTGTGATGTTGATACTCCAGTGCAACATCAAGAGGTTCTGATCTTTACATACTACATCAAGATGGAACGAGAAGTCAGTCTGATAACTGGAATAAAAAAAAAAAAAAAAAATCACCAGTGTAGCAATGAAGGCAGGGTATCATAAAAATATTTAAATCTTATTATTTCAGATTTAATTTTGAAGTTAGTTATTTTTCTGTATAACCACCTCTTATACTCTCATACTTTCCTTTGCTTTTTCCCCCCTTCCTGTGTGACAAGGTTGTCCTTTGTCTTTCATTGAATGTTTTGTTGTTTTACAAAAGTTCAAAACAAATAATCAGTATAAAATGTGCTTGTTATTCAGTTGAACAATATGGCAATATGAATATATTGCAAATGTGTTTGGAATATGATGGATGGTGATTGCAATTTAATTACAGGGTAAAATGCAGTCACCATTTTATTTTATATTTTAGGTAAATATTAAAATGTGTTTGACTGTGGCAGTTTTAAGCTGTGTTCTCTTCTTTGTTTCTCTCTTAGCTGTTGTATTGATTCTTCTTTGCACCTTGTTGGCATTTTCCCTCAATTAAAAGTGTGACAGAACCTGCAGTTTACAGTCCTTCCCATTGACCTGGTGTAAAATGCTGCCCATTTAAATCGCCTTGATGTTAACTTTGTGTTTGTGCCCAGAATGAATACTAGGTCTTCAACATTGGTGGTGATAAATGCTTGAGACACTGGTTCAGCCCACTTGCTGTCATAGTACAAGGTCACTTATGAGGGATTTTTCTCATCATGGTCTCAGACACAGTCTGGCATTTTAACTATTTTTTTTCATTATGTGATCTTACTCTGGGCCAGAGCTCTAGAATTTTATGGGTTTGCGTGATGGTGTGAATGTGAGTGTAATTGTTGTCTGTCTCTTTGTGTTGGCCCTGCAGTGGTCTGGCGACCCATCCGGGGTCCACCCCGCCTCTCATCCTGTGGCAGCTGGGACAGGCTCAGCCCCCCAAAATGCTCAATTGGATAAACAGAATACGATGGATATATATCCGGTTATATGAAATTATTTTAGTTGTTTTTAATCTCATTGTACAAGTGTATAGTGACAATAAAAGCCATTCTATTCTATTCTATTTTAAAAAAAACCATGAGGTATGGGAGACAGCAGCTGGTGGTTTCCTGAGTAAGCTGGTGAAGGAGTAGCACTGCTTCGAACCACAACAGCGTATCCATTGTTGTGGTTCAACAGGAAAACGTTGCTGTGTGTGTATCGTAGGCAGTATGACCTGTCAGTTGCAGCAACTCTAAACTTTTTATCAAGTTGACACAGTTTAGGAATACAACTCTGAAATTGCAGGAACTGAAAGTAAACAATAGTACCAGTGCTGTGGTTTTACTCCATAAATATTCCATGTTATGCAGGGATTTGCAGCTTACCGTGTGACTTTGTGACAAACTGATTCACACAGTGCCGAAACCTTGAGTGTGTTCAAGTGTGTACTTCCAGTTCTGAAGTGTCTTTTTTCTTGTGTGTGTGTGTGTGTGTGTGTGTGTGTGTTTGGCATGTGTGCATCTCGCCTGTGATTTGATAAACTGACTTGTTTACTGCCATCTTTGAGTACCACAACATGACCTTAGCTAGATTATAAAAAAATGTTTTTGCTGTGAGACGTGTGCAAAGTAAAAAAGGAATTGCCACATTTCGCTATGTGATGCAGGTTCTTAAATATTTGGATTCAGCTATGTTTTAACATTGTAAAACAAGGCAGACAGATAAAGTACTATGGGGCACAGTTCTCTTGAGTGGAATTTTTTTCCCCACACAGTGTAAATGTAAAATAGCAGCACATTATTCCAGGCAAATGTAAGACTGAAAAATGATGAATAGAGTAAAAATACTGAAAACTTCAAAAAGAAATAAAAATATTTTAAAACAAATCTGAAAAGCTCCTCTTTGTGCTATGTTATATAACATTTTAATTGGCTCTGAATGCTAATCAAATGATTTACTTTCAAATTCCTTTTTCTGTCATATTTTTTTCCTTGACCTTGAAGCCTACATAAAAGACTGCAGCATAGTTTCCCTTTTTAAGTGTTCCTATGTAATAGTTTATTGCTGCACTCACTCCCTGAATCTGATGACCATGTGTACTTTGATGTTTTTGCCCTGCATCTCTCAAAAACCGCCAATACTGATGTGTGTGCAGTTGTTTAATGTACTGTTGTAGTATTGCATTGGGCTATAGGTTTTGGTCTGTGGTAGCTATTGTCAGCTATTTTTTGGCTTCACAGTATTACCATTTCTTTGTGGAGGAAAATACTAAACTTTTTTTTTCCCTATTAAAGCCCATACAGAGTTAATACAAATTCTTTTTTTTTTCTGTGGGAGACTGATTGCAAGTAGTTGTAATGACTAACTGGTCACCCAGAGGTTAAGTGTGCAAAACCCTCAACTGCTTGGTGGCCACTCTTGATCACAAGGCAATTGCACCAAGTTGCTTGGAGGGAGGCAACCTGTCCAACTTGCACTGACTGGCAAAGATTTAAATAATTTTATCAAAGCAAACATATTGCCAATTTGTTACAGTCAGTCGGTGTCTGTCTGTGCTGATACTTGAGCCAGCTGGTTGGTAACTGGTTGTATTCTTGTTACATTCCTATATAAAACCAAGGTTGCTGAGCACTTATGTCATTTTGCTGTTAAATCACTGTACTGCAACAACTATGTCACCATTCCTGTCTGACTTACTGTAGCACATCTATGAGGCTCTGGGCGGTTTATCTCACTGGTTGAGCAGGCAACTGTATGTCATACAGCTGAAATGCAGCAGCCCAGGTTTGGGTACTTTGTGTCTTCCCCTGCTCTCTCGCACTCTTTTCTGTATACTCTATATTAATGTACTATCAAATAAAGGCAAAAAACGAAACCCATCCATCCATCCATGTATTCAGTTCATTGTCATGGGGGATGGGTGGGGGCCTGGAGCCTATCCCAGCTGCTGTGGTGCAAGAGGTGGGTTATCATTGGACAGGTTAAAAAAAAAAAAAAATCTACTAGATTCCAGCTGGAATCTGAATGTAAGTAGTTAATATGAATTGCAATGTATGTAGATGGCAATAGATTTGCAGTTTTTGCCAATTAATCACAATTAATCGCTGTATTATCCCAAACAGATGGAATACAATTGCCAGCTTCACCCCATTCATTTGCAAATTCATAGCTTTCCTCCGTGTTACTGATATTATATCGCCATCTTGATGCACCAAAGTTGCTTTGACGATGACAGCTGACTGTGATTGGTTATAGATCTGGTCCCAGTTTTCGAAGCAACCATTTTAACAGCAACAAGATCACAATTTCATTGTTCACAGTTTTGGTCGTGCCATGGTCTCAAACCACTGTTTTCCCTAGTGGCCCCCCCTTTGTAGTGTAAGCTCTCACGGGTGCCTAGAAATGGGGCTGCGTTATAGTCAGAAGCTGTTAACACCTTAATGAAAATGCGTAATTCAATTGCAACAAATGTTATTTTTAAACATTGTTTTCGCAGCTTAAAGTAACTGGATAAATAATGTTATTCTGCTGTATCTACCTTTTTCTCTGTTGGCCTGTGCTGTTCTGCTTTTTCCCCTCCTACTTCACGCCTTCATTTATTTCTTCTTTTTCACCTTTACTTCATAGGTCTTTATCACTTATTCAACAAGACTATTTCTTGTGCCCTCTATTTTTTGTATGCTCTGTGAGCCCTACAGCTGTGGTAGTGGATTACAGAGGCTTGAGGTTAGGGGTTACTGGAAACAGGGTGCAGTCAACTTATCCATGTTGTGCAGCTTCTGGTCTGAGAGCATTAATAAAGCTTGAAGGTGTATCAGCTGCTCTCTGCTCTGCATTTATATCATGGTAGTTAAAACTTCCCCTGCTAGAAGGGGTCTTCTTTCCTGCTTGGCAGCACTGCAGTCTTTCTTAGTCATTTCACTTATGGAGAGCTCCAAACCCTGCACTGTATGCATAAATAGCATGAGTATTTCACACCACTACAAATTAAGAGCTGCAGGCCAGCTAAGAAGAAGTTAGTCATTTTCAGTTCTGCTGGTTTGCAGGAATAAATGTTTGTGAACAAGCAGTTGCATCTATTGTTTGGATTTGCTGGGACTGTGCTCCTTTATAAGCATGCCTACAATGGAATTTGTACTTAACGGAAATGTATTTTCTTAGATTTATTTTCTTAAAAAACTAAAATGACAAACACTTTAGATATGCAAATTAGGCAGATTTTCTCAGAATCTGTTAGCCGAGATGTTATTAAATTTACTGATGCTCTTTAAATATGCTTTGAGTAGGTTATATTGTTTTTGTAGGATTAAATTTATCTACTTATTTACTTATCTACTTATTGGTTGCATAAAACACATTTCTTTCTGGAGGAATACATGAACAAAAGATGCTTGACTTAATTTAGAAATGCTGTCATCACATTGGTTGTTTAGCAGAGTGGCTCAGACTCCACTGTGTCAATGCTTTAAGCATCATTGCCAGCACGTGTAGTAGAGGGCAGTTGAGCAGACAGTGCAGAGTCTAGCAATTTATTCCTAGTATTTTGCTAATTGTATTTTTTTTTCAAATACGTGACTGAATAAATTAATATACAAAATAGTTTTCTCTGTTCTTAACAATGGTACATTAGCAAGTAAATGTAAGGGGTACACCAATGCCTTTTGTGCTAACTTAAAATTCCAACAGCTATGCTGAAAATCTCCAGCTGGAAGCGCTTTAGAGGCAAAGTATTTTATTAGCAGAGACACATTAATATTGTATTATAGCAAAAGTAATGTGTTGCGAGTACTGAGCTGCTGGACAGCAAATAAAATTCATGCAAGCATCAAGGCATTAATTTTAATTTCAGTATTAACATTGTATGCCGAAGTCATTTGTTGCACGCGTGCAGAGAGAAGCATTATGAATTTCTCCCCTTTTGACTAGTACTTGTATATGTAAGATGTGCTGATTAATTGATGTTTGATGTGTTTGACCCACCCCTCCTCCACTGTAACTGGATAGCTGGGTAAGGGCTCACAGTGACAAGCGAACTATTTTACTGAAAGCTAAATATTTTTCAGATGTAAAAATGTTTAACGTCTCATCATATTTTCAGGATTTTAAACATTGTGGTCTCAATACTGGACCTAATGTTTCTAACCATTTGCTAAAGTGACTAGTCAGTCTTCTTTAGGGAGTAAAAACAAAGACTTTACAAATTAAGTTATTTCAGTGCCCTAATTGTCATTCTAAAGAGATCCTGTTGTATTTTCCAGATACATGTGGATATATTAAAGTAGCATGAGCAATGGTTTTAATTGACACATTTCTGTCATATTTATTAATCTGGCATTGTTTCGTTTTGTTTTGTTTTTTTTAATCTCCTCTGCCCATAACTATGGATTTAATTTTACAATGCAAGCATCTTAATGAGGAAAAAATAGATGAAACCCTCTCTGGTTTGCTTTTGTTGCTTTTGTTGTGAATTGGGCCCCCCAACAGCAGGGAGTATGGCTGATTGATACCCTTTCTTTGCAGTTTGTGATTATCAGAGACAATCAATAGGACAGAAACCCAAAATTAATCTCATCTCTTGCAGTGTGTGAAGGGAATGCTGACGGCTGTGGCATTCTCATGCAAATAGTGACAATAATTATTGCTTAAGTGCTTTCCTCACCCCCAAATAGATGCCAGTCAGTCAAAGAATCAAGCAGCTTCAGGCAGCAGAGAGATAACATGAAAGAAATGTACATTCAGAGACAATTAGAGGGCCCAGATATTAAAAATATGCATTTCCTTAATGTCAGATAAGTTCATGGTTGCTCTTTTTTGTCTCTAGGGTGTCAGAACTTGCAGAAAAAAATGAGATGAGAGACTGTCATTAAGGATGACAGCGTGACTCTGACACCCTGCCTGTGAGAGAAAGCATGTGAAGGAAAGAGCGATGGAGAGACATCATTACAGTAGGGATCACATTAAAACTGGTAGAGGCCGTCAACATGGAGGGAATAGATGCAGCAGATAGATGGCAGAGAACAGGGAAAAGGGCATAGAGGGTTGAAGGGGAAAGAGAGCAAGGCAGAACATCAGATAGAGGCTGTCATAATATTCAAGTGACCAAATGCAATGTGAGTGAGATTGGGGATAGAAAAGAAATAACCGTAAGAGCTCCCTGTTGTTGCTCAGGGGACTATTCTGAGTGACTGAGGTGATCGTGATAAACCTGCCATCCTCTCCTTCCACCTCTTCCTCTCTGTAAATTTGCCTGTGTGCCTTGCCGCAGGTAAAATGATGATAGACGATTATAATATCAGGTGACAAAAATGCCCTCTTTTTACTCTTCTCTTGGACATTAAGTGAGATTACTTCAACTCATTTTAACTATAGTCCTAGTGGTAGTTTCAGATCTTTACGAATGTGAGAAATGTGGAAAACGTTATGTAGCGTGAAATAATTAAACTGCGTAGAAGCAAAATAATTTTCTTGGAACACCTTGTAAATGTAAGTGCGTATCTGAGATTTTGTTTGCATATACTAGAGTTACACCCAAGGTTTATAATTAAGCCCATAATTTATCTTCATCTAAAACTGTAGTAAGATCTGTGGATTAGCACAGTAGGTGGTTATGAACTGTTATGAGGCCACAGAATGTTTTAGCAAATTCATAAAGTGAAAGAGCCGCTTGTGAGTTTGGATTTGTTTAATGTACTTTTGTGTTTTCCTGCATATACCTTGGGTTAAAACAGGCAGATGTATAAAAAGAAGAATCCATCCTTGGGCATAACAGAGAGCAGATATAATCCTGAAAATGTTATTGGCTACCAGCTAAATGCAGATATATTTTACATATTTTGTTAAGTTTGTTTACCCTATGAGCAACTTTGGTGCATAGAAAATAATTATTTGATGTTGTTGTTATCTTTTTAGTTAGACTTCTGCTGATTTTTATACATGAACATAAGCGTGCTTGTGATTTGGTGTACTATTGAAACTTTCTGCGGTGGTTCTGGGGAAGTTTTATCAACACTGAGAAAATTACCTCACCACAATTTTCTTGGCTCGAGTTCAGAGGCTCCAAATTTATGACAGAAAGCCAGTGCATGGAGTCTGAAAAATATGAGCACCTACCAAGCAGGGAATGTGAAAGGTGTCAGGGATTTGAAATATGGGAAAAGTACGATTTAGTGTTTTAGAGCATAACCTGTATGAGGTACGAAAAGTTAACATGTGTCCTTTGAATTCAGGATGTTGGTAACTGGCGATAAGGAAAAAGCCATGTTATCATGCCAAATGTCTGGTTTTCTAAAGAACATATCTTATAGAGGCTATCTGTATATGCAAAAGAAGTGCTGTAGTGAGTCATCCAAACTGCATCCACTGGAACACCTTAGGTAGGCAAATATACAATGGATGTATGAACTGAAAGGTGGAAAGCAGCCTGTGTTTCCTGACAAAGACTGAGAGTTGATTGTATGGATAGTCACTATAGCCAGGGTAAAGGCTACAGTGATGGGTCATCCTGCAGAATAACTGCAGGCTGAGGCCAAGTTTGTGGTCAAAACTGTAACAGAAATGCGGAGAAGGCAGCTAGAGCTAAAAGCCATGACGGCATTGGTTGGGCTCAAGGACAAGTACACGGGAATGCTTTTAACTGCTGTTCCCTATGGGAGAAAAACTGAAATTTTATTAAATCAAATCGAGGGGCTGGCAGGATGAGCCTGGACTAAAATGTCTCTGGTGAAAGAGGTTTGTAATTTTTGTGTCTGTGTGAATGTCTAACCATATAGCGATCTTGTTTTTCTTCCATAATGGGAGTCATTTAGCCCTAAACATTGACAGTGTTTGTCTTTGTTTGTTGCCATTTTTGGGATTGATGGATCTGAAACCAGAACCTGGCCAGTATCATCCAACCTGTGCCATCTGGGAAAAATCTAGTTTTGTATTGCCATTATCTGCATTGCCATTGTCTGCAGCCAGTCATTTTTACAAACGCTGTTTTTTGTGATTGCATCAGACCACAGTCTTAAAGCAACAAGACAACGGCTCTTGGCAGCGTGTTTTAAAGTGTGTCTTACACTCGATCCATTACAGCACATTTTTGTTTCAAGTATATTTTTCTTGCAGATTACAGCTCGAGGCAGCAATTCTTCCAGGGCTTCAAGAAATTAAACTTCTTTGCCGTTGTATCAGTTCCATTCGGTGCTTTATCTGCCCGCATATATGTCGTTGGTTTGCATTTGGAGTTTGCTTTGTTAGATTTTCAAATTTATCTGGACTAATACTTGTGACTGACTTCAGAACCTAATTGAGTCCGACAAATAAATCATTTTACTGCAGTTTCCCTCCTACTGAGCTCCATTTTGCTTTTGATTGTTATTTATTAGGGGAAAAAAGAAAAAAAAAAACCTTAAGTGAATTGCTAACTTTAGCTTCTATTACAGATGTATGCATCTAGACACATGGTGAGTATAGAAGATAGCTAGAAAAACATACTTTATATAAATTAATAAATTCTGACAAATGTAAGTTATGTCATAGGTTAGATTTTCCAAAGCCTGAAAACAAATCCCAGAAGAGGTGCATGAGGTCTATGCAGAAAGGTTAATGTGGCACTAAAAAACATGTATACACCTGATGATCATAATTATCGTTCACCACTTCAGGTACTTCAGGTTTTCACTTAGTTTTGCTCTGGCTGTATTGTGTCAACAAGCTCCCTGCATAAATTCTGAAATAAAACATTCAGAAAATCAGTATGCCGCTCATGTCTGTGTCTGATTTTTAAGATGAAGGTCATGACCCTTTAGAGAAATCTCGTGTTGTGTATTAATCAGTGAAAAAAGAAGAAAACAAACAACAATTTCTCTTGTTACTGAAATAAGCATGTCTATTTTACAATTTTAGGTTGTTATCTGGTGTGTTCTTGCGTGCTACGTGAAAAAGACCGGAAAGGGTGTTTCAAGGAAAACTGCTGTGGCAACCTCATCATACAACTACTCACCTTTTATGTGTGTGTTATTTATGCGTGTTTTTCCACACAGACCAATCCCCATGTTTGTCCTTCAGAGATTTATATTGGTATCAGAGTATAAATCACATTTTATTGAGACATTTAAGGACAAAACAATAGGATGAACTACACAGTGGTTGACAAATACTACGCAGTGGATTTTGTGAATTTGAAAAATCTTTGTCAGGTAAGCTTCTGACAAACAGAGGTTCAGACACAGATCCCTTGAATACAGTATGAGATTATCAGGCAGTTATAGTTCAGGAGGGTAGAGTGGGTTGTCTGCTAATTGGAAGGTCAGTCAACTGCATTCTGCATGTTGAATATCCTTGAGCAAGATACTGAACCCCCAAATTGCCCTGCTCCATTTAGTGGATTGTGAGTAATGGGTAAAACATGCTTTAAGGCATAGAATAACGTGCTATGTGAATGTCAGCGGATGGGTGCATGTGGCTTAAAAAGGCATTGAATTCTCAGAGTACAAAAGTGCTATATATACACTCAACAAAAATATAAACGCAACACCTTTGTTTCTGCTCCGATTTTCCATGAGATGGACTTAAAGATCTAAAATTCATTCCAGATACACAATATTACCATTTCTCTCAAACATTGTTCACAAATCAGTCTAAATGTGTGATAGTGAGCACTTCTGCTTTGCTAAGATAATCCATCCCACCTCACAGGTGTGCCACATCAAGATGCTGATCTGACATCATGAGTAGTGCACAGGTGTACCTTATACTGCCCACAATAAAAGGCCACCCTGGAAT
>VVHJ01038219.1:0-11846 GCA_015107715.1 Tylochromis polylepis
TTCCTGGGTAAATCGCTTTGGCTGAGATCAAAGTTATAGTTGTCACACAGCTGAATATGCTGTACAAATGTCAGACAGGAAACCTGATTAAACAGAATAGTGAGACGGTAGAGGATTTACTCCTGTTGTATGATATTTATAATTATTACATAGTTATATATCCTGTTATATTTTAGGGAGCACGGAGCAGACGGCTGTGTTTATTACACTCCGCTGAGACAGCTGGTGACGCACATATGAAGGGTAGGCCGTCCCATTTCTCAGCCTCGCACTTCCACACTTCTCGCTCTTTGGAGGACGCTGCCCACATAGAGCGAGAAGGACGGGTCCTACATAGGAAGCGTCCTAGGTTTTGAGACACAACCATTGAGGAGGTTGTTTAGCCATTTAAATCAGCTGTATTGGATCAAGGACACATCTAAAACCTGCATGACACCGGCCCTCGAGGCCTGGAGTTGGAGACCCCTGCTCTAGAGTCCAGTGGCAGCATGATTTATACTACTGCATCTGGTGCTTTGCATTGCACATGGTGATGTAAGGCTTGGATGGAGCCGCTCTGCCATGAAAACCCATTCCTTGAAGCTCTCTACACATTGTTCTTGAGTTAATCAGAAGGCCACATGAAGTTTCAAGGTCTGTAGCGATTGACTTTGCAGAATGCTGGCAACCTCTGCATACTATGAGCCTCAGCATCTGCTGACCCCACTCTGTAATTTTTGTGGCCTACCACTTCATGGCTAAGTTGCTTTAAGTTGCATGAGTTGTTTCCACTCTGACTGTGGAATATTTAGTAGCAAAGAAATCTCACACCTGAACTTGCTGCACAGGTGGCATCATGGTACCATGCTGGAATTCACTGATCTCCTGAGAGTGACCCATTCTTTCACAAATATTTATAGACACAGTCAGCATGCCTAGGTGCTTGATTTTATACAACTGTGGCCATGGAAGTGATTGGAACACTTGAATTCAATCATTTAAATGGGTGAGTAAATATTTTAGGCCAGCCATTCCTAAAGTCAAGAGTGTTGCAGCCCACTTAGAAACCAGAAAATCCCATAGGACTCACCCAATCTTAAATCATTACTCTAATCAAAATGCAAAGGAAAAATGGTGTAATTCTTTGAAAATTTCATCAAAAAAAAAAAAAAAGAAAAAAAAAGAAAAAAGAAAAAGAACAATGCAGGCTGCTGGCTATAAGCTACCTGGTCATATGCAAAGTGTTAAGGTCAATGAGTGACTCACCTCACAGTGGGACACAAACTACAATAAATTTAGGTCAAAGTCATGACTAAGATCACAAACTAACCACCTCCTATTACAAGTTTTAAATCACCTTTTATATAAAATAACAAAAAAAATAAATAATACATTTATATAAATATATAACTTAGGATACTTTCTATTTCAAACTGAATTTCTGTTATAACTAAGGCCCACCTGCAGTGCCTTTGTGGCTAACCAGGGGTCTCTGCCCACACTTTGGGAATCACTGGTTTAGGCAATATAGTGTACATTTACAGTAATGTAATGTGATTGTGGTCTTAATCCACAATGGTTTGGACCATATGTATTACCCCACCTTTGTTCTTTCTCTCATCAAACAAACAACCCATAGCACAAGGCTATTATTTTAATCATAATGGTCTTACCAGTCTATATGTGATTCCTTTTTATCTAAGAATTTGGTGATGAAATCTCTTTTTAGTATGACCAAAAGTCATTAAATATTTGTATTTTCAATATATGCATTAAATGTTTTAACTGTTGCCCTTTTTTCTTTTACAAACACAATTGACAAAAAGGAAAGACATCTGGTAAGAGGCTTACATTTGGCACATGTCAGATTTACACACAAAATGGTAAATACCCTACAAGACTGGCCAGACAAAAGCTGCTCATTGCCCTTCCTATTACAGCTTCATGAAAGATGCAGTTCATACAGATATCACCCACAAAGTAAGCTTCAATCAAGGAATTTTCTCTCCTCTGAAAATAATCAGCCTATATAAATTAATGTTAAAATACCTCAGCCACAGAAACCCCCTATAGAGGATTGGATAAGAAGATGGAGAATTAATTGCTGTCATCTTTGCTGCAAATCAAGCTTTGTAAAGACCTGTGTCTTCATGCGCTATGCATGGCACAAATAACTTCGGTGTTTCTGAATGCCAAATATATTTATCCATAAATCCAAATGTATTTGGACGGATGTGTAAATGGTAAATGGACAGGTTCTTATATAGCACTTTTTTATTCTATATAAGAACTATATAAGGGCTTTATATAACATGCCTCATTCAGTCATTCATGCAAGCAATTTTTGCTATTCACCCACTGATGACTGCATCAGGTGTTACAGCCTGGTTTAGGGGTACAGGAGGGGAACATGTGCTGAGAATTGGAACTACCTTACACTTGTCTCCCCTTGAAACTAGAATGTGCAGAAGACAAAGTATAAAACGTGCATCTTACAGATACAGCCACTCAAAATTGCTGCTTTCAGCCTGAGGTCAGCCAGCTGACAGTTAACTGACAGTCAGCTGTCAACCACTGGGAGTCCCACTCCTTCCCTTGGGGTGTATCTACCTTCCATTATAAACCTTTTTTCATTCAATTGCAGAGTGCCACCAAGAGATGGCGCTTTCTTCAAACAACTTTGATAGTTAGCTACCCATGATTTTCTCAGTATTATTCTATGGTCTTTGCCTTATAATCTCAATACTATTTAAAAGAAAATGAAATACAGAAAAATAATATTCTTGCAGACAAGCTCCCTCGTAGATCCCAAACCAGATGTGGAGGTTATTTCTGAAACTGGTAGAACTTACATTTTCATTTGGCCTATTGTTTGCTGGGTTGTCACTTTTACAAAACACAGTTTGAATTATGAGCATGTACTACATTTTTCTGTTAGGTTGCAGCCTAATATTTTGATTTATACTTTAGATTTTTTCATACTTATATTGTGCAAAAGTCTTCAGTGACCATAGTTTATCTATATTTTGCATAAGAGGCCAGACAATTTTATTTATTTTTTTAAGCGGTCTACGGGCTTTATGAAGGCTTTTCAAAGTTGTTTTTTTGGACATTGACTGCTTTTTAAATCATTTTCAGTCCTGTCCTCGTAGCTTGGAACGGGATGTTTAAGCTCCGTTTTAACTTCCAACCATACAAATTAAAGTCTGTGTAACTTATCAGCTGTTTGGGCTGCATGGGGGTAAGTCTAGTCTTTGGAAATGTGAGGAAACAAATTAAGCAACCCCATGATGCCTTCCCAAAGACAGGACATTAGAAGATTACCACAAAAATTGAATCTAGTGAGTCTGAATTCTATGAATTTAAAATTTTCCTACTGGATATTCAGTTTTTGTTTCTGTTGAAACTAATAATTTGTTTCAAGGAGTGTAAATGCTCCCACAGTTAACCCAAGAGATAGATATATCTTCTGATGTCGGAGTTTCCATGAACGCAGCTCTGTGCTAAATACTGTTTTCTCTGAGAGGACATTAATAAACCAAACATGCATGTTGTGGCTTGTCAGATCATTCCATCAAGTAGAAATTACTTGAGCATATTTTTAAGTTACACTCTGTTATAAATTCAACTTCATGTCGCAAAGTTTGCATATGCATAAACAACAGTTTTAATAACATACTCTGGACCGCATACTTTTAAAAATGGGATTTTACCAGTGATGTTAAAATTTAAGAGTTTTGTGATGAATTTTATTAAATGACGAAACACAAATGGCATTCACTAAGACAGTTTTACAGACAGGCAGAGATGGGGATTGCTGCTTGTCTGTAGAAGGCTCTGCGATCATTAAGACGGGACGATATGCAATGTAGTGCGGCAGCTGAACAACAAGCACCAAAATGAGAAAAGCAAAAATCCCTCATTTGAACTTTGAATTTTCCAGAACTTAATGACAAGGAAAAATATTGTTTTTATAACAGTGTTCTGTAAATATTGTCTGTCAATGATTCCTGTAATATCGTTTACATGTGTTAAAATCACAGCAGACATCATTTCCCATAAATTGAGGAGTTTATTCCCTACATTCATGTTCAGGGGTCATATGATGAAGATAAAGCTTTGATTGCACAATCCCAACAAACGATATAGAAAATTTATGAATTCGGTATCAGCTTTTAATAGTCTTCAGTTTGTATAGTTGAAAAAAACAAACAAAAACAAAACGATTTCTGTGGGGGCAGGGAGCGCTGTTTGTATAGTCACTCATTAAGACCATGTTGAACACCAGTAACTTAATTCTCTCCTACTTGTCCGCACACGAAGTTTTTGCACCTATAACTAAATAAATACTCCAGGTTGGACACTTATTTGCCGGACATCTACCAGTTGTTGGATTTTGAGTATCCCTTTCACAGCGCAAAATTTTTGAACCAGAGTATTAAAATAAATCGAGATGATATACTAAGATTAGCGGCAAACATGAGCAAGCAGGCAGGACTGATCGTTACCGCTATGCCTGTTAAGTTATTTGGAAAGGTGAAATGGCGCGAATTACTAATAGCTTAAAGCACAGTGCCAAAGCTTTGTGGTTGACTAGAACAGCAGCGTTTCACCGACCTTATTAATCAGTAACATTTAGAACAAAGCGCCACACATTTCTGGCAGAAATGTACACAATTTCGTTGTTGCATTTTATAGAACATTAGCAGTGCAATGACAAAAATCGTTTTATGCTTTCATGTACAGAAACACAAGTCAGCAATAATCATAGAATGCAAGCATCACTTTGTATCTGGCTTGTTCGGTGTGCACAACCTGTATGTTATTTGCTGCAAACGTATATCTATATCAAAATGTTATAGACAGGCTGATTCTGTCATTTTAATAGAATCCCTGAACAATTTTAAGAGGTATAAATATATGGTGTAAAAGCCTGTAAATGAATGTGCCTTCACATTGCGCCCCCTGGTGGATGCAAGATATTATCACTGGTTTTCCTAAATGCCACTTAGGGGCGTTACTACTCATGGTTGCACCATCCATGTCACAGGCGGGTGACATCATTACGGCCACCCATCAGCCGGCAATTGGTCAGGAGGATTATACCAGGGATGCATTACCGTCCTGTCACTGTTGATGCGGGCATTTAAAGTGGCTGCATCTGTTCTTCGTCATGTTTTCTAACGCCATTGATTTATGGAAGGGCTTTTGTTAATGAGGTTCAAAGGCAAGTTAAAATTGTTATCACCAAGGCCTCATCCGCTCAGAATGCAAAGAAAACGGCCATCAATTAGCTGCTGTATATCTGGGTTCATTTCATTGTAATCAGTGGTAACTTAACTTAAGACAAACATGGACTGCTAAACTCTGAAAGAGAAAACAAGGTTGGACTTAAACCTTTCTTAAGTTAATGACTTAAACGCTGAAGAACAAATCAAACTCACCTCAGCTGCCACCCCATGTGGGAGTGAAAAGAGCAAGTGAAAGTGAGTGCAGTCCTCATAATGTGCCCCAGGTGAGTTCAATTGAGGGACAAACTCCAGAGCCAATCAGTGGTGAGAAAGTAAATGAGGAAACAAGTCTGGTGAGGTGAGGGAGAGTGAGAAAAGGGTAAATAGAATAAGAATCTTTATAACATGCTGCCCCCATGTTTCTAGTGGGAAATGTGTTTAAATGGCCATAGTCAACAATCATCTTCAGGAAGGGAAGGCAGTGGGATCAGACATGCCACAGGTCTGATCGGTTTTATCCTCCACTGTGACGTCTACTGTTCTTATGTGGCCATCTGTGCTCTTTATGAGGCATGTTACTTTCCCTACAGGCCAAAGGGCTCTTGGAAGGTAGGAATCAACCATCATTATGATAGAGTTTAGTTTGAGATCTGGGTTATCCTTCTCCCATTTGTAGTGAAGGTAGGTAGTCTTTCATGAAATGCTTCCAAAAATATTTGCCAATATTTGCGCATGTTGCCAGCGTCGTCAACTGAGGAGATCAGAATCAGAGTAGGACACCAAGGGAAGTGATGCCTCATGTCGTCCCATGATGAGGTTGGAAGTTACTGGATCAATATCGGCAATGTCTGAGGATACATACCATAGTGGTTTTGAGTAAATTCCTTAAACTTCAATCAGGACTGTTCTTAAGACTTCTTCAGTAACCATTTGTGCCATTTCTCCTCAGAGCATTCTTTACTGAATGTATCATAGAATGTAGGACTGAATTTGAAACAGATTTTTCTTTTCTAATCAAAACCGACTGCAGAGTCAGAGAAAGGTTGTTGAAAGCTTCCTGTAGTTCTGTCCCCTCCTTTAAAGTTGGTTCCTTGATCACAAAACTTCCACTGGTGTTCCTCTTCGAGAAATGAATCGCTGGAGGCCCATGAGGACAAAGTCAGTATCCATGTTATTAAGGAGGTCAAGATGTACATACTGGATTGTGAGACATTTGAATATTATTCCCCACCTCTTTTCTGATCGATGGCCAATATTGACAGTGTACGGTCCAAAGCAATCTATTCCTGTGGAGGAGAAAAGGCTCTTCCTCAAGATCCAAAATTTCCAACGTATTTCAGCAAAAAGCCTTTCTGAGCCTGCATGATACAGTTTGTCATCATAATCCTGTATAATCAACTTTGTCACTTGGTAAGTAGGATAGAGTACTATTGGGTGAATTGCATCTAGCTCCAGTTCTGGGCTTATCCCTGTTGGAGGCCAACATGGCAAAGTCCAGAAGAATTGAACACTGAGGACAAACGGTAAATGACTGCTTGTTGAAAAGGGGTTTCTCTGACTGCAAACAGATTACATGACCTACATAACGTTCTACATGACCTTCAAGATTATCTGATATCAAATATGCAACAGCACCATAAGTATGCTCAGAAGCATCACAAAAGATGAATGTCTCAAACTGTGGTAGAAGCATCCATTTCCTTAGAAGTATAACGACATGGGATTGTGATTTGTGGAAGATAACAGTTCTTTTTCTCAGGATTTCCATGCCTCTAAGCAGTTGTGTGGAAGGAGAGGACCATCCCGATCTCTTCTCCACAGCTTTTGAACTAGGATTGTTGCTCGTGTTGTGAATGGTAACAAGTAGCCTAATGGGTCATAAAGATGAGCAAGTACTACATAGATATGACGCGTAGTTGTGGTGTGCAAGTCCAAGGTCTTATATTTGTATACAGGAAGGTCAGTTTTACAATTCCACAATAATCTTAATGTCTGTTCGTGTGGGCCAGATGCCTTGTCCTCAGTTAGACAGAACTCACTACTTTCTGATCTTACCTCAGATGGCTAATCACAACAGGATCATTGCTTGCCCACTGACGGAGATTGAAGCCTTGTTCTGAAAGAGCAACTCTTAGTTTGTCAAGAAAAAAAAAAAACTCTGCAAGCAGTTGTCAACATAGAAACACCATTACTGAATACTGCACATCTTTGTCAGGTTGGTTCTCTTTCACGTTTCTATAGGGCTTAAACTGCACAACAAGGTCATACTGAAGGAAAGAACCTGCCACTCGTACACTGATGGGGAGCTTCTTTGTTCATATGACGCCAAAGGAATCGGAGAAAGTCTATCAGGAGTCAGACTTGGTGAAACATGCCTTTGATATCACCACTTATTTCTATAGAATGCTACCTAAAACAACAGAACACCAAGTAGTGTTGGCCCAAGGATTGGTCCTGTAATAGGTACTTATTAAGACATTGACCTTGAAATGTGAAAGAGCAATCAAAACTATGCGATCTTTATTGTTGTGACTTACGTGATGAGGAATGTACCAGGGTTCTTTGGTATTGTGAATCTTCTCAGGGCTGAGTTTAGCCACATAACTAGCTTGCTCCAACTTAAAGACCTGATCTTTGTATGACATGGCTTTTTCTGGATCTTTGGCTAATTGAGATTCAGTATTGTGTCTTGACATGAATGCAGATGGAGGGACATTCAAAAGAGGAGAATTGCCAACCTTAAAAGAGGGGTGGCGTAATGATTAACACTGTTGATTTGAACCCTTTCTGTGGCCTGTTCAAGGAGTTTCAAGGCTTGTTGGTCTTGTTTTGATAAGAGTTTTCACTGTACATAAGTGTCAAGTTGCCATAGTTTTTCAACATGACAGTACAGTTCCTCTGTAGGAGAACTGAAACATGTAAACAAATACTGGGCATGCGCCGAACAGTTCTGAGGTTGAAGTCTGTGATCGGACCTTGGAGTGTCCATCCTAAGTGGGTGTTGACTGCTGCAGGAGACCCATACGGGCCATGTCTGACTGGAGCAATAGGCATAATAAGGTGGGTATGATCTGAGCCTATAAACAGCAGCGAGATGCTTTGTTAACAGATGGTAATGGGATGCCTTGGAGATGCTTGCATTTCCTTTGGAGAGACAATAGGGGGTAGGTATGGTCTGAAAGTGCTAGGTGGCTTGCAGTGAAGGCATTATTAATTGAAAGTTTTCTGGGTGTACAATAGGAGAGATATTGAAACTTAAAGAACCTTGAATATTTCAACTTCTTGACAGACAATTCTAAGTGATAAGTTTTCAGCCTTCCCATTTAGGTGGAGATGCTGAGCAGCTGATGTCAGAAGAATGGTGCGTTGTGAGCCATCGTCAAGAACACCATGCGTTTCAAGAGTTCTTTTGCCATTATGCAGAAGCACTTTCACAACATTCAGTAGTACACTGGGACAATCACTTGGTCTATCAAAATACCATGTCCTCACTATAGGACTAGCTTCAATATTAGATCTGATTTACCTCACATTGGATTTGTAGGTGTCGTTCCATGCAGGTGGCACATGCTTTCTTCAGATCACATTTTGCAGCCTGATGAGTCCAAGCACAACACCAACGCAGTGATGTGTTGTGATGTTCAGGTGAGCAGCAATATACACATGTTGCCTTAGACTTTATAATGGGTTCTGCTGACTGTACAGGATCATTAAATTCATTTGCTCCATGTAGAATTGTTATAAGTGGAGGTATGTACTTACGGGAAGGTCGTGGCTGGCTGAAGGATGAGATGGGACTCCTTTCTTGGTTGACACCTACACTCAGTTTGCAACCAGGATGAGAACAAAGGTAAGTTGTACTTCATTTCTCCTTGTTCCCTGTAAATGTGCCATTTAAAGCAAGTAAAGTGCTCTGCAGGCAGCCTTTCAAGTAGACGATCAACATGGGATCCATAATGTAGTTCTGAACGTCCTTGATCACCCATAGTACTAAGAAGACCAAACAGAGCTTGTACACGAAGGGCAAAATGATCAAGAGCATGACATCACCTACTCTGATAGGAGGGAGCTCAAGAATATTCCTTAGCTCTTTCAAAGCTAGTTGTCTCAGCTGCCCATAATGTTCATCAAGAGCTTTAATGGCTTGAGTGTATGGTCAGGAGAATAGGAAAAGGCAAGAGCTAGTCACTTAGCTTGGTCTACTTTCAGGTGATCAAGAAGTACATGATATTTGAAGTGCTCCATCTCATTAGGGTCAAGAAGATTTGTAAATGCCATTCGTAACATCCTATACTGCATTCATCTTCTCTAGTAAGGTCTGGGAAAGAAGGACCCTCAAGCTTGTATACATGTGTTCTATTACTAAAAGGGCAGCTAGCAGTAATGGGTACCATAGGTTTCTGTTCTTGCAAGCCATTAGCTGTAGCTGGTTGTGGCTTTAAAGGGGAATGCTGCCTGTGGTCAGGAATGCAAATGAGAGGCTGAGCAGGGTCTTCAACTGGGGGGAGTAGAAGGCTGAACACATGAAATCTGGTGGGGACCCTGTAATGGTGTGACCAGAAAACTAAAAGACATCTCATCTTGTGTAGCAAAGCTTAGTCTAAGCAACCCAACTGAAGGAACTGCAGCATCTGATATTGACAAATTTTGTAATTGATGGCTGGAAGCAGAAACCGAACAGGGATGATGGCTAACTGGTGGTGGACGAGAGGATGACTGACAAGTTGATGGATTAATTACTGGGAACAGCTCATGTTGCTGTTGCGTTTGGGGAACTGCTGCTAAACTGCATACAGAGGGTTTGATTTCAGTAGATGAGACAGTTTTAAGTGAATATCTGGAGGAACAGCGAGAATGGGGAGAGGATGACTTAACCATAATTTGACAGATCTCCCTCAATGTCATCAGAAGTTCCCTCATAACCTCATCTTGGTTAGTAGGCAGAGGATCAGGGCGTGTCTTTCGTTGGCTTTGTACCTCTTGGTCATTATCCTGCAGCCCATGTGTGTCTGTGTCAATGTGCTGGCATTCTGTTTGGCTTTCTGTTTCACATCTAGCACCTCTAGCTCCAGGATATTGAACATCATAATGTTGCAGGTAAGCAGGGGGTCAACTTTCACGACCAGAACATCTCAAGGTTTCAGTTGGTGGCTGTGAATCCACGATAATAACATTAATCCAGCTCGAAGGACCATGTTAATTAGGAGGTTCAAAGAGAAGTTAAAATTTTTTTCACCAAGGCCTCATCCAGTCAGAATGCAAAGAAAACAGCCATCAGTTAGTTGCTGTATATCTGAGTTGATTTCACTATGATCAGTGGTAACTTAAAGGAAGACACATGGACTGCTCAACTCTGAAAGAGAAAACAAGGTTGGACTTTAAAGTTTTAAACTCAGAAGAACAAATCAAACTCACCTCAGCTGCTGCCATGTGGGAGTGAAAAGACTGAATGAAAGTGAGTGCAGTCCTCATATAATGTGCGCAGGCGAGTTCAACTGAGGGACAAACTCCAGAGCCAATCAGTGGTGAGAAAGTAAATGAGGAAACAAGGTAAGTCTGGTCTGGTCAGGTGAGGGAGAGTGAGGAAAAGGGTAAATAGAATAAGAATCTTTACAACAGCTTTACATGAGAACAGTAGAAAACAAAAATATCCTTCATTACAAAGGCTGGAATTTCAAAGAAGGCGGCAAATTTAGGACCATATTAACTAACCTCTCCAGTAGCTAAAGGCCTTCTTTTGTTAAAAATCTGCTGGATTTACTACAGAGGTGCAGTGTCAGTTTTATGACTGACAGTTGTGAATAGGAGTATTTTTTGTGGCTGGCCTTATGGCATTTGTATTTGTAAGAGTTTCTTGCTGTGTGCGCAGAGCTGAGAAAAAGACGTCAGTCAAGTAAGTCCTTATTTGTGAGCCACAGTGAAGCCAGCCGCCTCTTATCCGATGCATATATTTTCTAGCACTTCTACACTAAGTGTTAGTGTTTTTTAGTGTTTTTAGTGTTTTCATTTATTCTTCTTTTCAGTTTTGCTGGTAATGTGAATCTTCATTCATGATTCATTGAAATCTTAAATGTTACCTGCACCATGCTATATTTGTGCCAAGTTTCATCTCAGCAAAATTCCTGAGAAGTTAAAGGACAATTATGCTCAAATTAAACACAAAACGTGTTAAAAATGAACACTCTACCCTTACATCATGTGTGTATTTAAGTCTTCAGTTTTCCTTTGTTTCTTGTAACATCGTCATCCCCTCATGCTGTTTGCGCTATGTTTTCTGTCTAGTGTCTTGCTGTCAGGTTCATGGTTCATGCCCTATCATGCCAGAGTTTTGTGTTTTTGTGTTTTAGTTTGTAACTCCCGGCAATAAAACGATTTCCATTACATTTTGCCTCCAGAATCCAGCACTTGGTTCCTCATTCTGCCTGTCACACAGCCAGCACTTGACATTAAAACAGATTTTTACCTTTACTGTTTCACAAAGGGTTAGAAAGGAAATGTCCACAATTTAGACTTTCTTCATGCAGAATATTTTATTAAGGCAATTTAGCAAAAAGCAGACTCAATTGATTGTTTTGATTCATGTTCAATCATCCAGGTAAGGAAATCCCCAAAAGAGGATTCTATTCACTTTGACTT
>VVHJ01038220.1:0-28614 GCA_015107715.1 Tylochromis polylepis
AGAGCGCCCGCTCTCTCTCTCTCTCTCACACACACACACACACACACACACACACACACACACACACACACACACACACACACACACACACACACACACTAAACTCATAATATAAAATTAGATTACTATACTGGCTGAAAGCAGGTTAGTGGCCTGTCAGCTACACTCAACACAACACTGATGTGTGCTGACAGCTTGGTTATAAGAAAAATTGTTGAAAAATATATGACAGATCTAGAACTGGATCAATGGAAACATTTAAACCAACACTAACTCACTGAATATGAATGTTGACTGGAATTGATCTGTAGATGTAATGCTGTTTTGTAGCTTTTACTGTATTAAAGACTATTAGGGGCACCTTTTGTTTACATGGCTGTCAGAGACCCAGTCCAAGTTTCCCCAACTGTCCCGATCAGCTGGTGATTGGGTAAGGAGGGTAAGGTGTCCAGGATCTTTTGGAGATTGCATGGTCACAGGTCATCTAATCTTCCAGATATGGGGACTAGATGACCACCAGCATGCTGTGCATGTTTGGGTGCAAGTAGGGAACTGTCTTAGGGCCAGAGAGTTGTTGATTTAACTCTTGCAAGTTCGGTATTGTACATACAGTTTTTTTCTTTGTACACATGTCAAAGAAATCTTACAGTACACAAATTTGCAGCCCTGACTGATTCCACTGCAGCGTCAGAGACATGTTAGCGTCAGTGATAGTAGATGTTACAGACAGTATAGGCTTGTTTATGTTGCCTGAACTGGTGACATAATGAGTTCACAGTGTGACACTGTCTATGAAGCCACAAATGAAGTGTCTGAAGTGTGACATCACCTGTAAAGCAGAATTTATTTCATTTATTAGTGAGACATCATCACGCTCACACACACGAGGTGGTGTAGGCGAGACAAGCTCTGCTTTCTTTATCTATGTGGGGAAAGAAATGTTGTTGTTTTTTATGATTAATATTATTTCTTTAAACAGAACCTGACAGAATTGTGACCAAACAATGTTGAAAGGACTACTGACTACGGCAGCTGTATATAAGAGATAGTACAGGAATTATAGCGGTGCAAAGAGATGAACAGACAACATTTTGATGGTTTGTCATAAAATGCTTTTGTGCTCTTGGCATTCATCTGCAGAACACTACTTATCCATCTCTCTTGCTTTTATTTGTCTGGCTCTTGCCTTCAGGCTGGCAATGTTATATACACTTACCTTTTGGAAGCTAGGTCACCATTCAAACATATGGGCATTAGACAAATGAGATGCAGCAGATCAAAAATGTTGCTTCAAATATTATTCATGCTAAAATATATTTTTAAAGTTTATCATGTAGTTTTATAGATTACTGGAGGGATGACGTTTTTTTAGTAGGTCAGCCTGCAATTTACCATCACCCCATTTTGCTCAACAAAATGGCTGTCGAGGTACGGATGGAGTCAGACATGAAAACAAAAGGCAAGTCTTTATTGGACTGATACAGTCCAAATAATAAGCAAATCCAGCAGAGAAACAGCAAAGTCCACACTGAAACATGGAGGAGAAACAAATGTACAAACACAGGAAGAAGCACAGCACTATATATACAGATACATAGCACTAAAACAGGATACCAGTTAGAGCAGAACACAGGAGGAAACAATCAAGAAGAGGTGAAAACAATCAGTAAAGACACAAAAATAAATATAATTAAATAAACAGGATTGTGACGGTGCCAAGGCAGACCCCACGACACGTTCATGTTTTCCCACATGACTTTATTTCCACACAGAATAAACACGGTTGCTGTTCACAAACTCACCGGCTGCAGCTTCCCCGCTGCTAGCCGCACCCATCACCAACAACCTCAACATGCCAAACAGGACCCTTTTTATGGCTGGCGAGGCGTGATTGCTGATGCTGCGCAGGTGAAGCCATCTCCACCGCACGGCACCGCAGCCACGCCCCGCCACAAGGATTAAATTAGGAACCAAAAAACAAACAAACTAAGAATACACATATATATACTGTATATATTAAGGATCTAAAACTCAAAAACATAACCAAACCTTGGGACCAGGACAACAGTGGTGGGATTTTTCAACTGCTTTTTAAATTACTAATGAAAATAATACTTGTGGGTAATAAATTTTCAAGATACTTGCATGAATAGCACAATTACCATTACAATTGTAAAGGTAAACCTACCTTATTTGGACATTTCAGAGTAAAGCTAAAACTGTGAGAGACCATGGTGATATGCAGTAATGATCCCAGGTCAGATTCACAACAAGACTTTCCAGTAACGTGACATACAACTGGGTCAGCTGAGTCTCCAAGGTGTTTCTATCTTTTGATGTTAAGCGTGCACACAGACATACTACATCCGCAGAAGGAGAAAAATACCACAAAGGTCATCACAGTTTGCCACACGTTTGCTACTAAAAGTCAATCATGTGCATATTTCTACACATTGGCAAGTGGCCCAATGGCAGTCTGCCATGCCATTCAGCCATGAGAGGCAGACTGAGCAATATGCGTGCCTGTGGATTGAACCAAACCTGTTGTAAAACCCTGCTTTTTAAGCTTTTCTTTTTTTTGGTCCATTTGAATGTATTACCACAAAGGACAAGACAATCACTGCCAGGAAGTGCACAAAAAGACATTTGAAAGTTAAATTTATTTATAATGGGTGAGTCAAGCCTCAGGCTAAGATGAATGTCCCAGACAGACATCCACAAAATTAATCAGGTGATCATAGAAGTAGATTTTAGAGTATCAGCTCATTTCCATTAATTTAGGATGGGTGAGAGCACATGGCAGATGTGGGGACAGAGGGTGGCCAAAAAAAATAAATAAATAGATGAGTTTTGCTGTGTCACATGGCTGCCTCAGGGTGAAGATGTCATGAATCTCACATTAAATGAAAGTAGATATATTTGAGACTGTATTAAATATTACTTCAGGGGGAAAAGGGCACACATTTCTAAAATGGTACTAACAAAAATTATGTATGAAAAGAAAACATGATGGCTGGGTGTGACAGTTTGTGCTGTGCCTGTTGTGTGATATGCCCTTGATAATAAATAATGAACATAGCCCAGATATTCATGGTAAATTACACTTTATTGATCCCTGAAGGATTTTATTAAGAATTCATGAGGAGCAGATTCCCGCAGTATAATATGGGAAACAAACCTAATGTTAAATCTGTAGATCTGTGGTTTGATAAATATTTCACTCGTTAAAAACAAATATAAACAAACAAAAAAAAAATTACAATTTGAGTGAAAGGTTGATAGGTGGATGAATGAGGCTCAAGGACGGAGTAAAACAAAGGATGGAGTGTTCAGTGGGGGAACAATGTCATGTCTGCTGTAGAGGTTTAATAGTGATTAACCCAGGGAGGGAATAAATTTCTTCTCTTTGCTTGTGGTTAATGTAGTGAGAGACAGGAAACAGAAAAAGGAGTTTGTATGGACAAGGTTTTATATGTGGGCTTTAGATTACAGTTAGGTCTGGACTTTTTAAATTACAACGAAATCATTAAACTCTCGATCCAAAAACCAGTTACACATAAGCAACTGATCAAATAGTAGCCACATGACTGTAAGCATGAAATGTTTGCAATAGGCAATGAGTTTTTTCCTGCAAGTTTATCTCTACAAATTTTACAAAATCTTACTGTTATTTTAAATACACAAAACAGAACTAAAATGATAAAAACAGACTGTAAATTAACAGGTCTAATAATGTAAAAAAAAAAAAGATGGAAAATCTGTAAAAATGAACAACCATAATTCTTCATGAATGAAAATTTAGTTTTGTGTCACATGAAAAGACTGTAAAAATACAGTCACTTTATAGTGTTTATCCAGGGTGGGAATATTAAGCATCATACATCTTTAATGACTTTAACTTGGGTGCACAAGTTAGAATTTATCTGGGATTTTCACTAATCCACACAGGGTCAAATGGGATTTCATCATTCACATACAGCCCCACTAACATTTGGTTAAATGTCCCTCAGCAGGTTGCTGTCTGTCATATCTGCCTTCAGATTAATTTGCTAAGTGATGACAAATAAGAATATATACTACTGAAACAAATATTAGTTACACTGTTCATTAATATGACAACAGGAAAAAAGAAAAGAGAAAGAAACGGGAAACAAAATGGGCTGATTTAGAGCAGTTGTGATATAAATAAATAAATAAAATAAAAAGCTTTTACTCTTAGACTTCCAGACGCTTGTACTCGACAATGTTCTTTTATGACATTTTTTTTCTTTGTTCTTGCGTTCTTACTTGCCCAAACCCTTTCATATCAAATACCAAATACAATCTCAGTAACATAATGTCACACGAAGATGCTGGCTGTATCGTTCTCTTAGCTGTGTACATTAAACTGACTGGTTTAATGGGGGAAAAAAAATAACACTTTTTTAATGTGATATTATGAACAATTTTTCCTGTAAACTGAAAAATGGCTATAAAAATAACAGTTTGGTATGTTTATTGTGTGTGTGTGGGCGTGTGCGTGTGTGTGTGTGTGTGTGTGTGGGTGTCTGCGTGTGCACGCAAATGTGGAGTCCCACTTTAGCTGTCAAAGACCACGGTTATACAAGTGGGACCTTGATCTTGTTGATGCAGAAAAAGAGGGATGTTACTGGTTGGACTGATGCAATGACAGCTGAAGGATAAAGGGTTAGGGGGCAAACTACTGCTTTATCTAAAGTGATTGCTCACACACATCACACACATAATGGCAATGACTGAAGATATGAACTTACTAGCCACTTTATTAAGTTAAAATGCAAAAATCTAATTAGGCACTCACAAGGCAGCAACTCAATGCATCGAAGCATCTAGCCATTGTCAAGACAACCTGCTGAAGTTCAAAAATTGAGGCTTAAAGGAGCAGATGACTACAGTGGGTGCCACTCCTGTCAGCTAAGAACAGGAAACTGAGGATACAATTCATACAGTTTCACCAAAACTGAACAATAAAAGATTGTAAAAATGCTGCCTGGTCTGATGAGCCCCAATTTCTGCTACGATATTCAGATCATAGGGTCAGAATTTGGTGTGAACAATGCAGGGGCATAGATCTATCCTGCTTTGTAACAACGGTTCAAGCTGCTGGTGGTGTAATAGTGTGGGGGATAGTTTCTTGGCATCAGGTCTGAATCCAATAGAGAACATTCAGGATGCGGTTAAATGGGAGGTTAACATCATGGATGTGCAACTGACAAATCTGCAGCAACTGTGTGATGCTTTTATAATATAGAGCCAAATCTCTGAGGAATGTTTCATCACCTCTTTAAATCTGTGCCATGAAGAATGAAAAAGGAAGTTCTGCAGCCAAAAGAGGATCTAGCCTAAGTAGCAGCAACTTAGTACCTAATAAAGTGGTCACTGTATATACACTGACTTAAGATTAAGAGTTTAAGAGGGGGTAGTAATTTATATTTTTTTGAAAAAGGACAATAAATTGTCATTTTAGAAAGAAATTTACTGACATTTTGATCAGACATGGGTCACTCTGATCACAAGCTGAAGGTTTTTTGGTGCCTTGTGAAAAGAAGAGTAAAACTAAAGGAGAAACTCATCAGTTTTCATTATATTGAGATTGGCAGCTGGGGCTTTTGATGCGACTGGTAATCTTCACAGTGCTTGACGAGTTGCCTTGTGGCATTAAAGTACAACAAAGCAGCTGGGGCACACAAGGCACTTCGCTCATTGTGTAACGGAGATTTATTTTCTTTGTGCCCTTTTGACAGGAAGGCATTTGAAAATGTCACAAATTGTTCCTGCATTATTAGGATTCTACATACAATCTGACGGTACTTGCACGTACATTTAGCCGGACTAAGCTGTAGCATCCTAGTTGTTGGTCTGCTTTTTTGGAAAATAGTACATTGGCTATTTAAAAATAAATGGGGGTAAACTGAGGAGGTGAACTGAGGAAAAAGCTCCAAAACAACAAATCAAAAAAGCAGCTTGTTCATGCATGAGAATTCAGACTAACAGAAGAAAATACACAGTGAGCAGTGAAAGGTGTGGCCGTGGACTGTGCATTTCTATTCACAACAATACCTCCTGCTGTGAGTCTGATGCCAATGTGCTTTATTAAATCTGGCTGGACAATAACACCCACTGTCAGAGAAACAAAGCCAGAGAGGTTATTGCAGTTTTGGACTGTGATAGAGTTGAAATGCATTAATTTAGCCTGGACAGATGTAGTGTGCAGATGCACCCTGGCTTATAACAGCAGCTTCTCTCTCTGTAGTGTTGGTTGATAAAAAGCAAACCGAGTGGAAACTTAAAAAAAACAACCACTCTACTGGTACAGCAAGGAAAGTAATCAACTTAGAAGCTATCGGTTTCAAAAGGCCACCTGAAATGAGACTGAATATCTCAGAAATGAACTTTCATGTGGCTCACATGAGAACTGTGAGAAGCAGGTGCTGTTTGTAAAGCAAAGTCAAGACTACATCCCTGCGGGTTTCCCATGGTGAAAAACACACGAAGAACTCCAGTATATACAGCTGAGTATTAATAATAAATCAGCTGCCTTGTTGGCTCTGCATCAGTTGTGAAGAGGCAAACCAAGATGTACTGTACTGCTCGAAGGTGAGAAAAAAAACCTTATCCAGCACATAAAAAATGTGTGTGCCTGCATGTTGCATGGATAATGTGTTTGTGCGCACAAGTGTGGGAGGAGGAGCATACATTTACTCCTTTGATAAATAATAAACCAGCATGTGTGGGAGGACTGTGTGGATGGTTCTCATTACATATCGTTTCTCTGGTGGTTTGGGCTCCGATATTCCCATGTTTGACTTTTGATGCCTTGCTCTTTTTTGGTTGATTATGCATAGATTTTCAGTGGGAGTAATGATATTCATAGGCTCTGACACGCAGCCGTCAAAACCCAAATTATAACAACAACAAGCTCTCCCCAAGATTAAGGGTGACTGATCATCCAAGTGTCCACCCATACACGCACACGCTGTGTACATAAATACATGAAGTCAGACTAGTGCAAACATGTGCTCGGTGAGAAATGAAGGCCTGGCCAACAGACCACATCAGTCACATCACAGACTTTAATAAACGTTGAGCAGGCCATCCAAGTGCTGTAGGTGGCATGACATTATTCCAACCTATAACTATCAACCTGGACTATTGTTACATGACAACACCCAATCTGATGCTCATTAATAATCTATTTTTACCAAGTTGTGAATCAAGGCCAATGATGCCCAGTAGCAAGTCCACATTAACATGAAAGACAACAGCAGTAGGACAGAGAAGCACACATCAGAATAAGTCAACTGATATTATCAAACCTTACAACGTGATCATTTTAAAGCTGTTAAAAACAATCTATGAATCTTCATGTAAGTGCTGAGACAAAGATGGTTCTTTTGATGCTTTGATTGTTATTATTAGAAAAGGAATATTAAGTATATATATCAAAAATGGGGATGGAGAAAGTTTGAAGTGTTCATGAAAAGGCCAAGATTCTTTCAATAAATTGTGTTCAGGTGATAGTTTCATACATCGCCATAAAACAGTAATTCATTACAGCAGCATGGCATCATTAACCAGTCTTTGGCAGCTAGTTCTGTCAGTACGCTTGTGTCTTTAGGAATAAAACACAGCATCAGTATGGAAATGGATATGTGCTGCTTTTCTAACCGGATCAGTGAGCCACTTGAGGCAGAGTGTTCCAATGTCTGGTTTTCAGAAATATTACAGTCTTCAAAGGCGCAGTCGTACTAAAGAATTCAACATTTGTTGGTGGAAACCTTGATTTCACATCAAAGCATAAATTCACAGTTTCTTTTCATAATGGGTGTTATTGAAATATTCATTTCCATCTTTTATGAATGTGTATAGTACAGCCATAAGTTTATTTTGAGAAATTCACTCAGCTGAAGCTTCTTTGCCGACGTTAAATCGGATATAAAACAGGGCAACTTTGATTTCACTGGAAAAAACATTTAAAACAGAGTTATTACAGCTCTTCAGTCATTTCCCTGTGAAATGATTTAATATGAGTGGGAAACAGTATTTTAACTAATGTATTGTTATAACTGCCAATATTAGTAGTTCTTTATTTTCCCAGTGAGGCACCAGACATTAAAAAATAAGGCCTGGATTACTCTGAAAAGTGTAGGTGAAGCTGGTAACTGAGGGTGGGGGAGTCAAATCTTCTACACTGGAGGATTTGGATGTTCTGTATGCGTGCTCAGCAAAACCAAACAGGAGGAAGGAGAGCGAACTGCTGATCTAGGAGATCTGCTTCATCCCCTCCATGGCAGAGGTTATGGTAAACTATAAAAATCACAACATGGGATCAAGCTACTGTAATCGTGCTAGCCCAAGCCAAGCCCCATCAATATTTTCCACTAACCTAAGAGACTATCATCAGTCCATTCGTGTCCATTGCCGTATTTCTTTTAGAAAGGGCACATGACTGTCCTTGGATGATTAATCATCAACTTCAGAAAAACAACAGATAAAGTCTGGGTTGTCAAAATACTGTTAGATGTGTGAAAGTGCTTGCACTTCAGTGTTACTCAAACACAGAATGAGTTTTAGTATGCACACTGAAGAGCGGGGTCACCATTAAATTAATCAGTCCCAATACCCAAAGTAGAGCGTGCTAATTGGATCTTTGACGAGACTCTCCAATGAATAATAGCAGCATCCTTTATTCTGCAGGCCTAGTTAATTCAGCAGCATGTCATTCGTTTTTAGGTTGAAATTTTTCACCAGAGCCTCGGAGGGGAGCTCTGGAGAGAGGTGACACAATCATGCACATTTGCAGCATCTTCACCTGTTCATCCACAGATTCAGCACCACAGCCACACACCTGTTGTGCTCCTGCCTGACCAGGGCTGCAACATTTGCAGCGTATGGCTTTAAGTGTGTAACTGCGCTCTGCTATCACATGCATGTTGTTTAGGATCTAATTTAAAATGATGGAGTTAGAACTTTCTGCTACAAAAGCTCAGGCTCTTATCAGGAAGGCTTTCTGTTAGTTTAGTTATGTTACTTTTGTTGTTATTGTTCAAAAACCACACTTTTCCTCCCCATAAGGTCACACACAAAATTGGATAAATAGCCGGTTCAGTCTTATGAAAATTTGCCCACATTTAGACGAATGCCGAATGTTATACAGTGTTATTAGCAGAAGGCAGGAAGGAAATTATGATGGGCAAAATCCGTGAGCTGCATCTGAATTTCTCAGAGCCGCTCCTGAAGCCACTGATATCACTCTGGGCCCAGAAATTTTGTGGTGATGTGCCAGTATCAGCTGTTTGTCAGTGGCACCAGTCTTCGTTGGTGGAAATTCTCAGAACAGAGTCTAGATCGGGGTGTCAAACATAAGGCCGGGGGTCCAGAATCGGCACGGCAAAGACTCCCATTTGGCCCACAATCTGGAAATTGTGAAGGAGTGCAAAGATTTTTAACTTCTGAGAGTATTTTGCCATTTATACCACACCAAAGTAAAGCAATAGATAAACAATTAAATGAAAGAAAAGTTCCTGTTTTTAACGATCTACTATAGAAATATCCAATTTTACACAGTTATCATGTAGAAAACTGAGATGGACTGTAGAAGTTACACTTGTTTTCGTCATATTAAGACTTCTCAGGGATTAAATGTGTAGTGAAATAAAGAAAAGGCAGTTTCACCAGTTTGGCCCAATTTAGAATGAGTTTCACATCCCTGCTCTAGATTTTGTTCCCTAACACAGAGAAAGAAGGTAAAGGGGTATTAACAGACCTAGCTCTGGGAAAGGTGCTATTGTTATGCTGAAATCCAGATTTCTCTGAATTGAAGAGTGAATATATTTTATACATGCATTGAATTATTAAAGAACCATTCAGTTCTTAAAAAACTGTGCAAATAAATCAAAAAGAATAAATAGCTCTAGTTTCTTAGATTTTTAGATTCAATGATTGAAAAAACAAAGAAACAATTTTCAATTGTTCTCCAGAATCCTCAGAGACTGGAGCAATGAATGCAATCTTTGTTAGGAAATACAGTCGCATTGTGGGAAAAAAAATTAAAATACTTTCCCCCCCTTCCCATACATTTGTGGATTTATTAAATAAAACAGAAGAAAATAAGTATATATAAAAAAAACGATTAAAAGGTAAAATAAGAGAAAATGACGCACAACGCAGCTTGAAGAGACAAAGAAACAGCAGGGAGGCACAAAGAGAAAGAAGCATGAGACACACACACACACACACGCACACGAAGGGAGAGAGAGAGAGGATAGAGAGGGAGGACTTGCACCTCCTTCGTTTTATGTGGCAGTCCGGCTCCCCTGCCTCCTCCACTGTCTCCCTCTCACTCGCGCTGTCTCTCTCGCAGCCACATCTCTTCATTACTCCGTCTGCTTCGCCCCCTCCCCTTTTCCTCCTTCCTCGTCACCCCCCTTCATTTCTCCTCCTCATATTCCTTTCTACTCTTCATATTCGACATGCGCTTCACGTGAAGTCCACCAACCAACTTGCGGAGTCGGTGGATGTCGAGTAAACAAAAGCAAGGCAAATGCTCTGACGAGGAATTAAAGAAAAGAAAACACGCACGCTTGCATCTTTCGTTGAGTGCCTTGGCTTGAACGAAGCAACAGTATGGATCTCTCATTCATGGCTGCACAGGTGAGACGCTTCGCCTCCAAAATATGTTTGGCTTGTCTGAACTTTTTAAAAATGATTATTAATGTATTTTGCCCTCTGATTTCAAGGGCGTGGCCGAGGAACAAGTTCACATCACGCTCTGACAGTTTCCAATAATTGCAATGTGTAAATATGGTTCAGGATGGATACCATCGCGTCTTTATGCGCGCATATTCCGTTAACGTTGTGAGAGCCACTGGGATGTTGTTGCACTCCAGCATCGCTGTAACAGTCTTCAAGTAAATAGTTTAGTTTCACTTATCCTTTCAAAGTTTATAGCTCGTAGGTTTTCTTTGCTTCATGTGTCACCATTAGGCGTTGAATGTCGTTAACTTGCTGCACTTCTGTATGCTTTTGTGTCAGAAAATTCAAAATAATGAGAGTTCCAAATGTATATTTTAAGCTTTACCACGTCGTGGATGTGATACACTTCTTCATTTCGTTTTATTTTTGGCATTTGAATTGCACCAGGTTCACTGGCCCAAATCATATTTTTGTAATTCATGCAAATATGGGATTGCACTGTTTTGCATAATACGTGCTGAAGTGATTTTGGCTCCATGGAGGACATGTGCTATTGTGCATCTGTTTAGAACATGGGGTTTGTTTTGATATTCTCCCTGCCCTCCTCCTCGTCCTCCTCCTCCTCATCGCTCTCTCTCTCTCTCTCTCTCTCAGTGTCTGGCAGCTTATGGTTTATCTGGTGCCATCTACTTTGCCATTCATTGCACAACTACTATTTAAGGGTTCATTAGATTATTTTTTTTCTGCCAAGGGCTGTTCTTTGAGGCAAGATGAAGCCAAATGCTCCCAAATCTTTTTAAATCAAGGACCTCTAAATGGAAATGCATTGGAGCATGGACTCATCTGAGAATACGTTGTTGTTCACTATTACCTGATTTAAAGAGAAGTAAAGTAATACATTATGGAGAACATGTCACAAAAGTGCAGATGCTGGAATTAGTTTCGTATTGTTTCTTCCTCATGCCAGGAAGAAAAACGATGTGTCACAAATGAAATTCCTGGCCAAAGTCCCCAAAATGGGTAATATATACAAGTAATGTTTAGAGATGGATCAACTGATTAATTTATGAGATGAATACCAGACAACTAGCAACAGACAGCAACCTTTTCAGTAGATAATATAGCTGTCTAGGGGGAAAAAGAGTGAAAAAAATGTAAATATTTGAGGAATATACAATCAAATACAAACACCATTCTAGTACCTGGTTGGACCTTCTGTTGTTTTCAGAATTGCTTCAGTCCTTCTTGGTATAGATTCAGCAAGGTGCTTGAAAGATTCCTGAGAGATTTTGGTCAATATTAACATGATGGCATCACACAGTTGCTGCAGATTTGCTGGCTGAACACCCATAGTGTGGATCTCCTGCTCTACCACATCCCAAAGGTGCTTTATTGGATTGAGACGTGATCACTGTGGAAGCCATTTGAGTACAGTAAACTCTATGTCATGTCCAAGAAACCAGTTTGAGATGATCTGAGCTTTGTGTTTATCCTGCTGGAAACAGCCATGAGAGGATGGGCACACCGTAGTTATAAATGGATGGACACGGTCAGCAACAATACTAATACAATGCTAGGCTGTGGCATTTAAAAAAATGCTTTGTTGGAAGTAAGGAGCCAAAATTAACCAGGAAAAGATCCCCCACACCATCACAGCACCACCACCACCAGGCTGAACTCTTGATACAAAGCAGGATGGATTCATGCTTATATGCTGTTTTAAGCCAAATTTTAAAACTACAACATGAATCTTCTGTTGTTTAATTTTGATAAACCCATGTAAACTACAGACTCTGCTGTTGTGGCCCATCTTCTTTAAGATTCAGTGTTTTATGATTGCCATATGATTGGTTGATTAGATATTTGCTTTAACGAACAGTTGAATGGGTTCATCTAAGTAAGTGGGCAGTGAGTCTGTATTGTCCTTTGTCTGTTAGTTATCTATTATGGAAATAGGAAACATGATTTTTTTTAAAGGACAAAAGTGTGAAATACTTACACTGTAGGTAAAGCATTTGATCCAAAAAAAGACTTAAAGAATGTTAATATGTTTTATTATATGTATTAATCCAAGCGAACTACGCTCAGTTAGCACAAAACTTTTACAGAGCACCAGTAGATAATGCTCTAAGGATGTCTGGTAAGTAGATAAAACTTGTTTTTCAACATTTGCTTGATCGCACATCTGGTATATGGTGTCTGTAACAGCTTCAGTTAAACATGTGAGAACCAGCCTCAAATGGCTGATAAAGGAACTGCGGTTTTCGGCACTTCTGTGTTTATTTCATTTTGAATGAAATGAAATGTTGCGCTGTATAGTCGATGCTTGGTAGTTAAGACAGTTGTGTATCACTAGCTCCACACCAACACCACCACATATCACAGGTTGGGCTCTCTGGTTATCTAAGCATATGTTATTCCCCTTTAACTAATTTGGACCCTAAAACAACCTAAAACAGATGACAAATGCTTTAAAGGGAATTTTGTATTTGGTACTAGAAAGGTGGCTTACCACTCCCTCTTGACTCTACCTCACACTTTCCATTTCTGAAGTTCACCTTTTTCAACATTCACATACCTTCCCCCCCAAAGAATGCAGCTCTCTCAGATCGGTAATGGCTAATTTAACTGAAGTGAAATTCATTCCTGTGCCCTGAGTCACTCTGTAATGGTGACTGTGAATGAAGTCAGGCAAATGTCCCTGGAGTTTTAAAGACTGACTTCACAATGGATGATTTTTTGCCCATCCATCTCAGCGTAGCTCTGCTGCCTGCAAATCACTGGACCTTCACCACCACTTTGTCTCTAAAAGATGACGGATGCTGGTAAAGCTGTTCTGGCCTAAAGATTGGAACATTTTTAAGGAACTTTAACTCAGATGAGCAGGTTCCTGATTTTCTCTATGTAGAAAATGGGTAGGTTTGAGGATGCACTGGTCATCATTGTTGCAGTATTTAAAGAGGAAATTGACCATAGAAACTGAGCAGCTTGCTTGTCATTCAGAAGAACCAATAACATGCATGGCGTGTAGCATTACACAGAAACTGGTAGAATTACTGGGTATTGTTTGTCAGCATTTCTCACTCCTCTCTTTTTGTTAAAATGGTTTTGTATGTTATCGGAGAAACATTGCCAAATAGCTCTTGACAGCACAATGTGTGCACTCTTGCGTTTTGTGAATGATTTGCATTTGGCAGCAATGCTTCGCTGGTTTGAAATGGAAAAAGGGTATACAGCATTAGCTTTAAAGTGGTGGCATCCTCGAGCATTGTGAAACATGGATTAATAGGCGACAATCACAGCAAAGCTTTTGAATGCTAAGCTGAGTGCGATTCGGCAGTTTGCTTTTTATCTATTCAATTAGACCGAACTGAGAAATGTTTCACACAGCTTCCCTTATATCCATAGGGACTATGGATATCAAGATTAATCTTTGACATCCACATACTTATAAATTTCTTTATTTCCCCCAATCCTGCTGCTTTGATGGTTAATTATATTGTGTGTATCTTAGTATCTTGTTGAGGCTGTCACTGTTAGGATATTTAACTGGCAGATGTTAAGGCATAAGAAAATGAATCATTGTGTTAGTAACTGATGTTGAGGTCAGCCCAAGACAAGCTTCGCAGACATCCTGGGCATTCTGCCAGTCTCAAACGTGCTTCAGCTGACAGATCTGCCACACAGGGCAGCAAAACCCTTAAGGCTCTGCCTATCCACTGGAGGGTGTCCCAGTGGCCTTGGCCTTTTATTCATTTTTTGGCTCTTTATACATGCACTATAACCATCTCTGTCATATAGGGTTATATTTAATCCCCTGTCATGCAATGTCTATTTCTTTCACTTTAAAATATTTTCCTTACCTGGCCAAATTCATACTTAAGGATCAGTGCTGGTTTGTTTCCATATTCTCTCTTGGGCTGTCTCTTCATGGCAAGCAATCATGATTTTTCATTACTCGTTCACTTATGCAGTGAAATTATGGCCCCGAGTCATTCTACCTGACATGCTTTTTACATCTCTTCTTGTGTTAAAGAGTACAGATGAGAGTTAAAGGATGATGAAGTAAAGAGTTGTTGACAGCAGCAACAAGCAGACGTATGTATATAGACACAAAACCACTTCAGTTTACTTGCCAGATGATATAAAAAAAAAAGCAAGTGCCTGAAAATCAGCACAAGCTGATAATTTAGAATTAGAAAGACATGCTGAAGATACAGCAAGACGTGTTTGCGCACCACCACCCCTGGATATTGAGCCAGATATAGAAATTCAAGTTGAATAATTCACAAACTAGATTATTTTCCACTAAACACAATTTTGGAAATAGACACAAAGTGTAAATCTAGGCCATTTTTTCTCTTTTCTTTTCTTTCTTTTTTTATTTACCCAACTTCATAAAAAAGTCTAGTTACATAATCATATTATCTCACTGTGAATTCTCCACGAACTGACTGCCCCTATTAAAAATCTCCTGGTTTCTATAGTCGTGGCTAATTTGAAGAGTGTAATAATGTCATGGCAGCCTTTTCATCTTGAGGAATTTATTTCCCCTCTGGTCTTCTTTTGTCTGCTTTTTCAGCAATTGCTTTTATATGAAAGCTGTAGTCCTGAGATAGTGAAAAGTTGCTACAGACCCAAATTTTCATGTGTCTTCATATTTAGAGGCACACAGGTTGAATACAAACAGTCAGCTTAAACTAATTACATGGAGCTGTTTGCATGCAGGGAAAAACAATCATTGCTTTAAATAGATGAAAAGCAAGTAATTGTACTTTGATAGATCTGTTTTCTATTCTGGTAGCTTATCAAGAAAAGCAATTTGAAGGCGGGTCACTGATTTATTTTCCTTTACTGTCTTTTATTTTTGTACATGCAGTCATTTCTTATGTCTCTGGGTATACAGATTTTATAAATTCAAGGACAGAGTGAAAAGGCAGTAAACAACATTAAAAAGTTGCTAATGAGGAATTCTTATAGCAACCCTTAAGAGATGTTGCCCTGCTTGACACATCTCCATTAACAGATGGGTTGAAGGAGAGGTCATGCTCTTAAATGCAGGGCCACTTCATAGTTTACTCCCACTTGATGGATGCATGTAATACTGAATAGCAGCAGTCTTTCCTAGAATAAGACCATAGATACATTAATGATCTCATACTGAAGACAGAAAATGCTGAAAAGTCAGTAATGCTGGAGCAGGTGGTTAAATGGCCAGCTCCAGGTTCCCACCCTTTCTCTTGTGATCTGAGAATAAACCATACTAGCAAAACTGCCACAAGTGTCAGTTCCCAGCTGGCTGGCCCTTTGTTTGCATGTTCATTCCACTGCTCTCGCTCTTTATCTCCACTATCTTTATCAAATATCAAATAAAGCCATAAAAAGTGCCAAACATAATATTAAAAGAAAACATGCAAATGGGACCACCAATTTCCTGACTAACAGGAAATTGCAAATGTTTTTGGCTCTAATTATTCTTGGAATGAAGCATGAAACGGCCTTCTCGCTGGAATTCTTTAAGCTAAGCAACAGTAAAGCACCTCCACCCAGTGGTACGACCTGTACATCTGTAATCATGTATTTGTGCAATAAATAAATAAAACAAAAATATGTGCTTATTCACTAAGCGTAGTCTGTCTTGTATCCTGGTTAGTAAGAGCTTACTGCAGTGAAGTTCTCCACAGGTGTAGTATTTCTCTATTGGATGAAAGCTGACCATGGATGCTATGAAACTATAGAGTTTTGTTAGTGGCTTTAGCCTTTGGGAATCTAAACCAGGAGCATGTAGCATTTGTTAAGCGAGCAGTGCCTGCAGAAATCTCTGTGGCTACACATGGTTAATTAGAGGATGCTAGCTCCAATCCCCCTGTGAGCCTAAATAGGAAGGAGTGGATAAAAATGGATGGATGGATGAATAGTGCCTTAAATTCTGCTAGGCTCTAAATTTAACGAGAAAGTATACTAGAACAGCCTATCCTGCAGATGCAGTAACTAACATTTCAAGCATTTCAGAACAGCAACATTTCAAAACAAACCAGCATTTTTACTGATTACTGGAGTCCAGTTCCCCTTGTTTTTCCCTGATCATGAATCTCTGGCCTTTTAGGAAAGAAGCCTTAAGGTAAAATATGGTCAGAAGAAAGAGCAATGGTTCCTCATCCCCTTTTATGTGCTCAATCTTCACTGGAGCAGGTGTGATTTATTGACCACTGAGCAAAAGTTGGGAAGAGAAGGAGATGGAATAGCAATACCTGCCAGCACATTGTGGTTAGTCCATATGCTCAAAGCTTTTTATTGTGTAACACTCAAATGATGATGATAATAATAATAGTAATAGTAGTAGTAGTAGTAATAATAATAATAATTGGACATACCATTGACAAGTTATAGCTGTTTTGGTGTCACAGGTGGGATCTAAAAGTATTTAGCAAGTATATTTAATATTGCAACTCCACTCTGAAGTTACAATTAAGAGGGGAAAGATCATGTTAAACTGATCTTAAATTGATCTTGAGCTGCTGAGGATTGGGGTAGTATCGTATCACATACTCCCAGAAAGTTGATTTTGACTTTTTAGATTAAAACAAAATCATAATAAGAAACAAAAGCATGTCGGTGTATTTTTTCAGATAAAGGAAACTAGACTTGACTTTCTGAATGATCTTAGTGTCAACCCATACATGTTTGACCATGCAGAAGTTAACTTTAGAAGCCTGAAATCACTCAGAAGTGTTTTTTTAAAACAAACAAACAAACAAAAAAAAAAAACAGGGGTGTGGGGTTTACTATTACAAGTAATGCCATTTGTTTTTAAGTTATAAATTTGGCTTAGCTATAGTCAAACGCATATAAGTCAGCAGTAAAACATCTGAAATGCATCAGTGGTTGAATTTCTCTAGTAAAAGATTTCTTTCAGTAGATGGAAATTATAGTCAAATTAGAGATTTGTAATGGGATCTTTCAAATTCTTGTCACCAGAGGGACAAACATGTATTTGGCTAAAGCTTACGGAAGGCTTACCATCTTGAAAATTTCTCAGATTTTGATTAATAAGTCTCTCAGTATTATTAAACAAAATTTTGCCAAGTGAGACCCGATAATTGATGGCTGTAGCAACAGTAACCAAGGGAGCCAGGGCTAAATGAACTGTCAATAACTGTCATATTACAACACATAATTTCTCATCTTATTTTACAGCATGTTTGCACTGTAATAGCAAATGTCTCCCAGCTGTTTTGCACCTAAAATGAGTGGCTGCATATTGAAAGAAGTCCTGGGGTGAATGAAAGGGAGACTTGATGGACTGTGACAGCCAAGTATGAAGTAATAACATCTTTCCCTGATAGACCTATACCAATGTCTGCATGATGTTTGCTATAGTGTGGTGCTTTTGATATTCTGCAAACATGAATTATGCATTTTGGCATGAATAATCTATTCTCCCTAGATAATTGCAAAGTAGCTTCATCAGCCTATGTTGATGTGTTTTTTTTAAATAAAATTGAGCTATAATTTAGGGTAAAACTTTGAAGAGTATTGCCTCGGCCTGCTATTTGAAAATGAGCTCCAAGCTGATGCTCTAGCCGCTAAAGCGCACATAAAATGCACATCTGAATTCAGCTCATGAGCAGTTTTTTTGATAAAAAGGAAACACGATTGGAAATTGTGGAGAGTTAAACAGTGAGTGGTCGTTCTGCTTTGGTGAATGGTGAATGGCAGAAGCTGATTACACACTATTAGTGAGGAAGCAGTGATGAATTATGATTGTAGTTAAACATCGCCACAGCTGCTGTAATATATCGGTATCATTATGCATTTTTGGAATCATTAGTATGCTAAAGGCAGTATAAGTGTGCTGTGAGCCTTCTCCAGGAGAAGCCAGTTAAAATGTTTACATCTCCACAGTTTAAGTTAATTACTCGCTTGCAGCTTTTCGACAACTGATGTCAGCTGTTACTCTTTCCAAACTTTAAAACCTTACTGGCTTCAAACAATGCCTCCATAATAATACCAACAGCAAAATCTTGCTTCTTGATTTGATCTCTTTCACTGGGCCTTACTCTTTGAGTGTGACCTTGGGTTTGTTCAAAGAAAGCAGCCCTGAGGCAAGTGACAAAGTGTACAAAGAGGCCTTCCCCTCCTTCCATTTCCCTCTCATTCAACTCCTCTTCAATCTGCAAAGGAGTTTAGGTTGTATAGCACACAACATTACTTCACTGCTCACGGAGAAAAGTCTTCCTTTATATTGGCTTCTAAGGCAACAGCTGACGGTCTCTGTTGTAGCTCTAGCCACAACTCAAGAACAGGCTTCTGACTGTATTTCATATGAAAAAATATGATACGTCTCCTATTACAACCCTGGTTGTATTTTAGTACTAGCAGGGCCTCCACTGCCCTTATGATGTTTTATATAAAGTAAATCTGGCTGCAACCTTCCCTTTCTGGGCACATGCAACTTTAATGCCCAGGTAATGAATCAGGCACTTACAGTATGTAAGCTGTATGGTCTGCTGGTATGCTTGATTTGGGGTGAAGTACACTAACTTTGCAATTTTTTTCCTTTTTAATATTGTATTTTTTAATGACGCCTTCAAGGAGTTGTGAATCAATTCATGGCCAGTGCTTCAACCTTCTCTTAGCAGGTGTTTTGATGCATTTGAACTTCATACCTCTGTGTTGGAATCACCAGTTTCAGACCTAAGCTTGCACCAAACTAAGAAGTATCACAATATTTGATAAGCTTTTTTTTTTATTATTTGAGGTGTTTTACTCTAGCCAAAATGGATAGTGAGGATATTCATACTGCAACATGTAGTGCATACGCCATATAAAGTTAGGCTTACGTAGCATAGCCCCTGCAGGATCAAAGCTGTGCAGACTTAGTCTTTACTGTCACTCATATTTGTCATTAAGAAGTGATGATATTGTTTGTTGCTGCAGTTACTGATTTCACACCTGGGTCCTGTTCACTTGCAGCTTGTGCACATTCAGTGTCTCAACACCCACACACTATTGCTCCCTGTCATTCGTATACATCTCAGAATGTGAAAGTCAGAAATGATTTATTTTTAATGGTGACTGATGAATAGAAAGTCCAGAGACATAAAATACAAGGCTTTCGTGTGCACACGTGTGCTTTCATGTGTATATTGAATGTGTTCATTTTTTCCCTTCTTTTGCCATGCAATAATTAATGTAGGCTTGTCCACATTTGTTCTGTCAAATTATTCAGAAACTAAAGTGTTTTCGTGATGCATTGTACATGCAAACATTTAAATAAACTCATACTGTGAGAATTTTAATAAGAACAAACAGGGAGGCACCACTGTGAACTGTTTTAGTATCTGTTTTAATGCTGTAACGTAACTAGGCCAACATGGCACACACATGACAAATCCATGACATCCATCCACAGGGAAAATAACCATTCATAAATGCCAACCTACAGCAGTCTGTGGGTTATACACTGTACTATACCAGTGTAGGCTTAAGTGTTCTCACTGGATTTATCCGCTGTGTTGCCCACAATATACACACTGAAGAAACATTGTGCTCATAGCTTAAAACAGGCTTTGTGTTTTTTCAAATTTGCATGCATAATGAAATAATATTAAAAAAAAACACACATATCCTGAGCTTTTTGTTGTTTACTACAATATACAGCAAACTAAAAAGGCAGAGGCGTCAAATAAATATGACTGACCACTTTTTGCTCTACCAACACCGAGCCCCAAGGAAAAAATAACAATAATAAAAAATACATTTTCACTTTGTACTTCAGATCCACTTAAGTAAAGGTCAACCAAAACTCATTCACTTTGCAGATCATTATGCGCCATGAGGCCACACTGACATAAACAGGGAAATCAAATTTTGGAGACTTTACAGCAAGTCCTGCAGCACTTTGTGGAGCCTTCTGTGTTTATTCTTGTGTTTGTTCACAGAACCCCTGTGGCCACTACTTTTTACACCCACATAATCTATTTTGATTAAATATATAAAAATATCAATAGCATCTGGCAGGTTTATGGGTGTTATGTTTAAAAGAAGCATATTACTGAGACTGTCATTGCAGAGAAAAGCATAAAATGTCTTTTGGCTTCAGTAGCCAAAAGACATTTTATGGACACATTTAAATGGACTGGATATTATTAAGATGCTTTTCTTTTTTTTTTAATGTGTAGGGTTAATGTTGTAAAGAGGCATGTTTTAACCCTATTTCTAGCTAAAGAAGAAATGTTGGTGCCTTAACTTCACCAAACAGCACATGATCGCCAAAGCAAAAAGCGTTTATAAATGACAGTTAACACCACAAAAGCACATCCCTGTTAATACAAGCAGCATAACCAGATTAGCTGTATTCAGAGCAGCACTTGCATTATGGATGGGCCTTTGTATCCTATAACTGCATCCCCCGAGGCTGAATTCTACTGATAAATTTTGGCTATAAGTTACACTAATTCATACAATTTGGTAATGAAAAACTTAAACACCCATGTCGCTAGTTTTGGAAATGTGTTGAGCGCTCACTGTCAGCTATCCTAGTGTGCTTCTTTCCTGCTTTGCCTCTAAGACAGGTATTTTTGCAGTTTTATAACTACATTTTTCTAACAATGAGCTATGTGTGTATGGTTGTAATTACTGTAAAAGAGTTAACAACAAAATGAATAATTGTAAAATAGCAAAGTGACTTGAGGCAAGTGCCCCCTGTCAAAGTTGGTTCCCCGTCCACTTCATATGGTCTGCTGCCAACCGTGATTCAGAGGTTAGGGATATTTTGCTGGAAACCATCCATTACGCTAGCAATAGAATACAAAAATGCCTTCCCAGCAGGAAAAAGGAAACTAGACCATCCATCCATCTTCTTCTTCTACAGCATCATTTCCCCCCGCCCGCTACAGGGTCACAGGGGGAGGCTGTAGTCTATCCCAGCTGTAACAGGGCAAAAGGCAGGGAAGCTGGAGTACCCGGAGAGAACTCTTACAGGCAGAAGAAAAATGCACAAACTCTACATAGGAAGCCCCTCGACTGGCTTTGAACCTAGGACCTTCTTCCTGTGTGGCAGCAGTGCTAACCACCACATTACCATGCTACACTAAAGTTAAATACATTTGGTCAAAAAAACAAATGTTTATTGCTCTTGACTTGGATACTGTGTTTGCAGTTAATGTTGAGGAAATCAAAGTACAATTTATTTTGTAAGAGATGGATCACTTTTCTAGTGCTTTTTGACAACCTTTTGTACCTCTTACATTATCCACCTCATCAGTTTTGTCATTTTATCTTGTTGGGGGGTAGCGGGAAAAACCTTTTTTAGCTTACCGACTTTTTGCTACGCCTGATTATGTTTTTAAATTCATACATATATTCTTTACCTTCTAATTTCATAGTAGGATTTCAAAGTAAAATTGGATGGAATGGTATGAAAGTAAGACAGAGTATTTTGGGTTTTTTTATCAGGGGAAATAGTTAAAATGTTCTTCCTTTCAATGAACAGGAAACACAAGGGAAAAATTGTAAGGGTATTTTTGTATGAAAAGAATCGAAAAACATACACCACAGATATAACTTTTCATCTGCAGTTTAAATTTGACAGGAAGTGTTGGTTGTTAATGCTCTGCAGACCTGAGAGCTGCAGGATCTGACGCACAAAAGTGTATTACTGTAAATAGAAGGTAGGGGATGTTTGCTCTGATAACCCACGTTTCTTTTTGTGTTTACATCACATTATTATGTTATACACATACACAAGCAGTATTTATGCCAGCAGCCATGTGGATGTTGATTTATATTAATACTGCATATTCATGAACAAAGAGAAAAATTCCCTCAATCTGGCTTTTTTTTAAAAAAATAAATAATTCCTGCTGCTTTTCAGTCACATATCCCAGTAGCTTTACCTTACATTAAGAGTAAACAAATCAAGTTGGTGTTGTTATAAATATTTATCATTTTAAATTTTAAATAAATATATCATGGCGTGGGATGAAAATAGATCATCTTAGCTGTGAATTACAGAAATTAATAAGACAGGTCATTAAGGAGAGAGCTGCACAGTGCATACAAATTATTCAGAGACGTTTCAAAATGCATCCATTTCTCTTCAGGGATATACAGTGATACATGTAGCATTCTGATACAAATTGCGTGAATAACATATTAGGGTGCAAGATTCAAGAATGACTACTGACTAATAAGGTATAGACAAACATACAAGCCAATAGCCATACTTCTATTCAGGCACTGGTGATCGATCTTAGAGAGGTGCAATCATGGTTGGAGATAAACTTCTCACCAAAACAGAAATAATTTTGTTTGGGGAAGCCAGATGTGTACGACAGTGCCATTTGTCTTTTAGCTTCTTACTGTCATCCAGCTTCAAGGAACCTTGGTGTGATTTCTGACTGTGCTTTAAAATGTGATAAGCAGATTAACTCTGTTAAGACAAGCTTCTTTCAACAAAGTCTCCTCAGTAAGGTGAAGGAGTACCTCCTGCCACATGATTTCCAGAGAGTAAGTCACACTTTTATTACCTCTTCCTTAGACTATTGTAATTCTTTATTTCTTGGCCCTGATCAGTCGTTACTTTGTCACCTGCAGGCTGTAGAAAATGCAGCAGCTCGCCTTTTGACAGGAAAGGAACCACGTGATCACGTTACACCTACATTCCAGCCCATTTCAGGGTCCAGTTTAACATTTTATTACTTGTTTTTAAGAGTCTCAGTGGTTTGGCCAAACCTTATTTAATTGAACTTTAGCAACCTTAAACTCTTACCAGAGCACTGAGGTCTGCAAACCAACTGTTTTTGTACATTGCTAGGCTCAAAAGCAATGGAGAGAAAGCCTTTTCAGTGGCAGCTCCTCTGGAACAATTCACAGAAGAGATGCCCAGCCTTTCAACCATTTTAAAGCACTATTAAAAACCTACTTATTCTCACTTGCTTTCAATTCTAGCTGAGCAGGGTACCCTGGCTTATATTATGCACAATCTTATTTACTTAAAACAATTTTTTTGTGTATATTTACTGTTCATTTAGTGACTCTTATGTACAATATAGTGTTGTTTTAAATGTACTATAGAACTAAACACAAATATTTTACAAATCTGTCAAAAACTTGTTTAACGCTACAAATTACTGAATGAATTCATGTTTCATTTTTAAATTTTTCTGTTCAGGAATAAATATCTGTAATTTGCCAGCTTAATCAAAAATAATAATGAGGTTTACCGATTTACAAAAAAGCAGTAAAAAAATAGTAATGTCATTGATTATGGAGGAGCTTGGACACACTGGTGGATTAGCCCTAACAGAAACATTTTAAAAAAGATTTTGGTAATTACCAGCACTGCTAATTTAGTGCAGCTGTGACTTAAATCTTTCACTGGGTGGTGATCTAATAAATTAAGCACTGTATATATACCTAAAGATTTGTAAACACAGTGAGACGATAGTGTAGAGTGTGAGTCAGTAGAATCCTTGAGGAGATAACTTTTCCGCCTATATGAGTGACTCCCATTCCCATGTCACTGAAGCCTCTGGGATTCAGGAGGAAGAAGATATGAGACCAGCAATGACAAGGTCAGAGCAGTCAGTGAGCGAGCGGGGAAGAAAAGATGTCAGAAAGAGCTCTGGCTTCCAGACCTCATTGAACCATGACCTGGAGGCGTCGAGTGTGCAGGTGTGCACAGATTCTCAGCTTTTTAGGATTTTGAAGTGAGAAAAGTGACATGAGGTGAAATTGAAGATGAATTATTCATGATATCTCACAAACTCTTGCTGTAATTCTGGTAATGTTGTTGATACTGTACACTGTCTTCTCTCCACACAAATAAAATTTAGTTGTAGTGAGAATCTTTCACAAGCTAAAGCAGAGGAAGTGAGATTCTCTGATTCTCTGCAGAGCAGATTACAATACTGGCATTATAACCAGTGTTGGATAAGTTCACCTCATTGTTTGTGTAACATTAGACATTAGATTAGTCTCCTTAAGCAGGAAACCTTTCTTTGGTAAGACTTGCCTTTGCAGTACAATATATGTGTGTGTAAGTAACACAGACGGGAGATAGTAGTGTACATGATCTAAAATACAAGCTTTTTATTTAAATACTGCAATTTGCACATCGTTATTGATGACTACAATGATATCTACCAATAATAATTTACAAATGCCGTAGTCTTAAGATATGTAGGCATGTGGAGGAGAATGTGGTCCCTTGAATCACTGACCCCGAGATGGCCTAAAGGAGAGCTACTCATCATTTCAATAGCTGAAAAGATGATTCTTCATCTTATTGCCAACTGCTTTGTACTTCAGATAATGAAGTAGATGTGGGGCTTTCTGCTTGGTCTGTATATTAAGAGTAAGAGCAAAGAAGGGCCTGCCCTACAGCACCTCACCTCAAGCCTTAGTCTTACATGAGCGGGCACTCAATTCAGCACTTTCGTCTCTGTGCTTGGTTTCTCTATAGTGAATGAGCAGCTACAGTGAATGAGCAGACATGGATGGAGATGTAGCTGTGGCTGACAGCAGCAACATATACAGCAAGTCCATGTTGAATTCTTTTCTAATCTCTCACAAGTGTTTCTTATATACACAATTCAGCCTGTTTGCCCTGATACTTGCCAGTCAAGTTTGAGATTGACAATCAGATCACATACTCTATTTTAATTTTTACAGCTGTACTGAATTTTATAGATTTTACTGAGAGTGGGAAATAGAATAAACCCTGCCCCTAAAATCTCAAATGCAAATTCAGTTAAACTCTTCTAGTAATGTATTTTTAGATTTAATCATGACAAGGAAAAGATTGCATTCATTTGTAAAGATTTGGCCTGTTTAATCCTGTAAATGAGCCCAGATGTTCGTTTGTTTTTAACACATGCACTTTTTTTAGTCCATAAAAAGAAGAAACTTCTCCTTGTAGTTATTTATACAAAATATTGTCCCAGAAATATGAGGGTGCAGGTCTCTACTTTTTTTTTTTTTGCTAAAGAGTGTTTCAAGGATGGGCTTCTATCTTACTTCTTTTTTTAGAAGACTGAAAATATGACTGAAATGACTTAAGGCACAAATAAAAACCCTATAAAAAGTCATGAAAGCAGATTTCCTGAGTTGTCAGTTCACTTTTATGCTCCTGCTGCCTTCATTTGCCTCATATGGTTTTGTAGAGAAGGGTAGAAAGTTAATCAGCATTTATTGTATCCATATATTGTGACAACCTTGCTTGAGGTAGAACAAAGAAAAGTGACTGACTAATGCAGATGCGACAGGTTCACGTGATTCATAATCTGAATTACACAGAGAAATATAATAGCGTTCCAGATATTTGTCGGCTTACACCACTCACACAGGTCATATAAACATAACAAAGCTATTCCCTGTTAATAATATTAACAGTGAAGCTACCTGCTATGTTATTATTTTAATGAGTATTTTATTTGTATGTCAGTAATTAGCAAGTATCTGCCCACATTCAGTGTACAATGGACATTGCTACTGGGTGTGTCAGTAATTAGTATACCACATCTGCAGAATTGGATTACTTGTACCTCCAAAAACAAAGGTGGCAGTGGCTAAATGTCTTACACAGACACATGGATATTAATCAATTTGATTAAGAAAATAAATCTAAAAAGCAAAACACTTTTGAAAGACTTGCCCGCTTTGTTTGTAAAATGAAGTTAATGATCCAGCTCACAATTCTTTGTGTAAAGGCAGGAACACAGCATCCCAGGCAGTTTTAGACTTTGCAGAATAATGAAATGATTTAAAAAGTCTGAATGCTTGCATCAATAACAATTAAGTGTATCACGAATAGAGGCGCATCATGAAGCCTAAAGAGGTAGTCAGCACATTAATCATCTAAATAATAGAGCAGAAAAAATAGACTTTCTAGACTGGCAGTCTCTGATCTGATCTCTTCAGTTCATTAAGACTTGTTTTGGGGGATATAGGAGTGAAATCCTGAGTCATCTTTTAACTTTTCAGCTCCATTTTCCCTCATTCCCGGTGTTTTTTTAGGTGCGGCTGACTGATGCCATTTTTAGCTTTAGGGTTTCTCCTTTTTTTTTGTACCTGTGTGAACCTTGTGAGTAATGGATGAAGGTATAACAGACCTAGATATACACTAAACATACCTACACTTTAAGACACCTCTTGATATTTGATGTATAAACAGTCAATTCACCTCACAATCCCTGAATAATTGTCTGTCTTTTACTCTTTCTTGTCGCTATAAATTCTTTTCTGTCTGTTTCTTAGTGTCATCTGGCTGGAATAAGAAATTAGTCTTTGTTTTGGTGCATTTTAATGTTTTATAAGCTGATGGATTTAGTTTAATCTCACATTATGAGTTTTCACACTACTGCTAATTAAAAATGTGCGAGTAACAGACACTGAGTAATTACCCCAGGTGTGAACATGCATTATTGCAGATATTATGTTTTAAATAAATGTGTCCTTTTCTTTAGCTGTCCTTCTACTCTCTATTGTGAGTAGCAATAATGGGGGGAAAGAAAATTCTATTAGGTATAAAGTCGAGGTCAGAGACAAAACCACGAACACTGATCATTTATAATATCTAAGAAGTATATTAAACTTTCTTCTGTCCTGCTGAATTTCCACTGACCTGACAGATTGATCGAGGCATCAAGTGAGGATCACTTGGGCTACACTTGTTCTATTGAGTTATAAGATTTATTAAAAAATGCTGCTGGGCTGCTGAGACAGGGAAAATCAATGAAAGCAGAAGTGTAAATCTGACCAGTAGGAACCAAAAGGGTTTAACACTACCATGCTGGTGAAGAAACCTTTTAAAAACCCTTAAGATTTATGGCATGACTACCTCGATATGCTACAGTTTACTAAGGAATATGCTAAATCCAAAGTTTTTTCTTGGTGCCTACAGTCCTATAGAGAAGAGTGGCCAGAGTGGTAAATTTATTTACTTCCCTGATTAGTACTGTAATTCAGTTGCACCTGTAGAGGGCTAATGTTACCAAAGCCCAAAGTCAATATAGGTCTGCAAAGCAAACCTCCAGAATCTGCAACTTTTAGTTGTCAAATAAGAAAACAAAAATTTGCTGAAATTTAAATGTAATGTAATACTCTTTCAATGTATTCAATGTAATACATTTTAATACTGCCCAAAGTTTTCTTTCTATGAGATCTGTGCCAGCTCTTTGCACGATATTTGTCTGCAATCTGGTGGTTTCACGAACTCTCTGTTTCTCCATTCACGAAGGCCTCTCTTGATTGTAGACTTTAACAATGATACACCCGCCTGCTTGAGAGTGTTCTAACCAGGTCAGGTTAAATGTTGTGAAGTTGTTTCTACCATAGAAATAAATAATCCTACACTCTATATGTCTTCTGTGGTCTTTCAGGCATTTGGAAGGGGCTGAGCTATCAGTGCTTTCCTTCTGTTAAAGAAAGTGAAAAATTGTTCCCAAAACGTTGATTCTGTTCATCTGGACGTAGCGTTTTCAGTGGGAGAAACGTTTCGTCACTCATCCAAGTGACTTCTTCAGTCTCAGCTGACTGCAGGTTTCCCCAACCTTATAAACAGCAGATTTGCATAATGACTGAAACCAGCCCACTGGAGAACAATGGGCTGTGAGGACACTTCATTGATCATTAAAATGCAAAATCTCATGACCATTGATCAACAACCACTGATCAAAGACCACTGATCAATGGCCATGAGTGCCATTCACAGAGAGTTGGGGAATGGCTGCAATCACAGCATTGTAAGATGGCGAAAGATGTACCGTTAGGCCCCCTCCTCGATTCAGAGATGGTCTTTCCCTTTTCATGTAAATGGCCTCCTTCACTCCCCCGCTCAAACCAGCGTTCCTCCCTGTCCAGGATGTGTACATCCTCATCATTGAAAGAGTGTCC
>VVHJ01038221.1:0-17136 GCA_015107715.1 Tylochromis polylepis
CCTGGTTCAATGACCATGGGATTACTGTGCTTGATTGGCCAGCAAACTTGCCTGACCTGAACCCCACAGCGAATCTATGGGGCATTGCCAAGAGAAAGATGAGAAACATGAGACCGAACAATGCAGAAGAGCTGAAGGCCACTATTGAAGCATCCTGGTCTTCCATAACACCTCAGCAGTGCCACAGGCTGAGAGCATCCATGCCACGCTGCATTGAGGCAGTAATTCATGCAAAAGGGGCACAAACCAAGTACTGAGTACATATGCATGATTATACTTTTCAGAGGTCTGACATTTCTCTATTTAAAATCCTTGTTTTATTGATTTCATGTAATGTTCTAATTTTCTGAGCTTCTGAATTCAGGGTTTTCATAAGCTGTAAGCCATAATCATCAAAATTATAACAAATAAAGGATTGCAATATCTCGCTTTGCATATAAAGAGTCTATATCAAATATTAGTTTCACCTTTTAAGTTGAATTACTGAAATAAATGAATTTTGCACGATGTTCAAATTTTTCGAGTTTCACCTGTACATTGCCACTGACTATCACACCGCTACTGAGCTTCTTAGTCAGTAGCTTAACACTTGAGGATGGTTAATAACTGGCTTAGACCTGCGATGACTACACCTCATCATGTCTGCTGCAGAAGGCGTCAAAGTTCTCCTACTGTACACACAATGCCCACAAACAGGCGCCAAAACCAGTTTCCCTCTAGATTCACCTTCTTCATCTCTTCCTTCCCTCTGTCCTTTTTCCCACCCACATCTCTCTCACACACAGTTTTTCATTCCTTTCATCTATGTGTGTGTGTCTGTGGATGGTTCAGTCAGTAATGGGATTGAGGAGATTATGCTTGGGCCATTGTTGTAATGTCCATGTTTTACAAATCTCTCCCTCCTCAGAAACTCTAATGCCAGTTGTCACATAAAGAATATGAAATGATGCAGCTTTAACAGTGAACACTTCATTCCTCTTTTCTTCACTGTCTGCCATTCTTTTCTTTTTTCCAGACACTAAAGTCTAAACAGTCTAATCAAGTTTACAATCCGCTGCACAAATCATTGCACAAGCTGTGACAAGCACACCAGAATCCAAATCTTTATGTGGCCTCTCGTTTTCTGTATTTAAGCATTTGAACAATGACACAATTTTTGTAGTTTGTTTCTACTCTGCATCCCAACATTGGATTTTAAGTATATCCTTTCAGCTATGGCCAGATGAGGCCTGATTTCTTCTTATCCCATGACAAAGATCCAGAGTTGATTCCAAGTGTTGCACTTGTTAAGCATTTCCTGGACTCTTAATATGAAATCCAAAGAGATGTTAATGCAAGTGAAGAAGGCTGACCATAATAAAGACATCATAGAGACAGAAAAACCTTTAGGAGTGGCCAGATTAGCAAGATGCAAACCATTGGTTACACTCAAGAACAAGAGGGCCAGAATAGGCTTGGCCAGAAAACATCTAAAAGAACCGGCACCGTTCTGAAATGAATAAATAAGTTAAATAAAATCTTTGGAAAGCTGAAACAGCTGAGGATCTAAAGCATACTACAATATCTGCCAAACATGATGGAGGCAATAGTGGCATTTGGCATGTATGGCTGACACTAGTGTTTATGTGACGACTGAGAAGTTATACTCTGTGCTCAGATCAAGCCAAATGCTGCAAAACTGATCGGACAGTGCTTCCCAGCGCAAACAGATAATGACCCAAGAGTTTCTCAAGGCGAAGAATGCGATATTCCTTAATGGCCAAATCAGTCACTTGATCTCAGCCTAACAGAGCATGTTTTTCACTTACTGAAGATAAAACTGAATCCAGAGAGACCCACAAACAAGCAGCAACCGAAGGTCACTGCAGTACAGCCCTGGTAGAAAGTCTAAAAGAGAAGAAATGGTATTTAGTTATGTCCGTGGGTTCTAGTCTTCAGGCAGTTATTGACTAAAAAGCATTTTCACTATCTATTAAAAACATTTCTATGGACATAATGAAAAATGCGGATTAATCCGTCATCACGATCAAAATCTTTAACGCAATTAACCCATCTGGAGCGCAGAATGACTCAAAATCCCTGAAATGTCTCTGTCAAGGCATTTCGGGCAGTTTGTCCAAAGTTTGTCCATTCTGGGCTCCAGAAGGGTCAATTGTGTTAAAAAGTTTAATCGCGTTAATCGTGATGACGGATTAATCCGCGTTAACGTTGACAGCCCTAATTTTCACGTTTGCTGTTTTACAAAAAGTAGAAAAAAAATAGTAAAGCACATTATTATTATTTTTAATAAGATGCCAAATTACAGTTATTTACTTGCATTCCTGAATAGAAAACAAGTCCAGGGTAGCGGCTCAAATTTGGGTGTAAATGTAAATTCAGTTTGTTGTTTGCTTTACAAATAAAAATGAATAATTCTTAGTCTTAAACAAGTTTTTAAGAGATTCCTAAAATATTTGCGTGTTCTTGTTTTTATGGCAGGTAATGTGATCAATTTAAGCACTGTATCAGTTTAAAAAATAAATAAATAAATAAGGGTTTAGTGAGCAATAGAAATGTAGGATGAGTAAACATTACAACAAAAATGTAAGGTAATGATAATCAGACACAGCATTTGTACTTTCTCACATTAAAAATTTGAGCAGTGGAAAGGCTAGTTTGTGATTTGGTTAATTAAGGAACAGGTAAAGGCTTGTAAACACAAGGTAGTTGTGACAGGGCACTGTCTAACAGCAGGGAGTTTTCAGGGTCCGTCGAATAGACAGAGGAGAAAATGTTGGGCAGATTTATGTATCTGGGACAGAAAACTGTAGGATGAGGTGGGGTCTTTGTTCTGCGACATAAGGAATGTCATTAGTTATAATTATCAAATGCCCCTAAAGTTTAATATAGCATGAAAAATGTGATTAGTCACAGATTACTTATGTAATAAGTGTAAATTTGTACAGTTCCATAATCCTATGCATCCAGGCTTTATCAAGGCTATGTATCCAAATGGACAACTTGAGCCATTTTCCAAGCGTATTTTATGCATTTTATGTAAAAATTTTACATCTTTTGTAAATGCAGCTTTAGTAGTAATGTGTAGCATGAAAAATTAATCATGCCTGAGAGAATGTCGAGAGCTTCTCTTTTAGTGGTGTAATCCAAAAAACTTTTGACATATAGTTGTCCCTTACACAAGCTATTCACTCACATTCACTTCCCTCCCTACACAAATTTATTTGTTATTCTAAATGTCTCTGCGTGGGTGACTGTGAATGCTGAGCCGGGAGTGGGATTGGGAATGAAGCTTTCTATTTGTTGTTAAATGGGTTTTGGCATTTCAGTGTAGACATCCTAAACAACTGGCAAGCTGTGTTTGAACATATAAGATAGAATAGAATAGCCCTTTATTGTCATTGTACATGTGCAACGAAATTGTAGGAAGAGTTACTTAGATTAATATATATGGTCCAGTAGGCATAGAAAGGGTATCTTTGAAACACAGTTAACACAAATACCACTAACAATTTGTTAAACAGAGGTAATTGAGAGCCACATGGAGCCTTGTTAAACTTATTAAAGTGAAACGATTTATGTGGCTCATGGGGACTGTATGGTTCACACTACAGTAGAGAGAACTCTGTCTTTTACATTTTACATCTTCAAACACGAGACCCAACGTACTTCAAAATGTCTGCATAACACCCAGTGGGTATTTGAAATTATTCTTTTCAACCGTGTTCAGTTTTTGTCAAAGACGTCAAATGAAGCAGTGGGCATTGGCATTTCAATCGAGCTTTGATTTCTGATAGTGTTTATAAGAATATTTTCTTACCAACAGTGCTGAGATATCTGGAAGAAAAAAAATAAAACATCTCTGGTTACAATCTACTCTCATTTTCACAAACGGCATGATCTGATTTATGAGAGCTCTTGCAGAAATAGTGGAGTCGGCCAAGTCTGACCTGCTATTATTTTTCCACTCAGGCTGCTTTGGTGGCCAAAATAGATGCTCCCTCTCATATTTTTTTCCATCCTCAAATGCAACAGTGAACTGAAATGTCTCATGTCTTCCTTGAATTTGCGCAGATACAGTGCTGTGAAAAAGTAGTAAGACTAAAATAACTTGAGTACATACAAAATGCTGTTTTTAAATTATGATTTATTGGGGGGGGGGCTATCTAAACCTGCCTGCTAGTATGTGAAAAAGTAACCGTGGCCCTTTTGTAGAATCATGAATTAACTGTGATTACCACATTTTTTGGAAAGTTGAGTTCAAACTCACTAGCCACACCCAGGCCTGAATACTGTAATCTGTTGCTTCAGGAAACCACTCACTTCATCAACTGATTCACACTTGCAGGTGAAAAAACATCCAAACCCTGGATCTGACCTCTCGTTTTTACAGATCTGTCCCCTTTTCTTTATGCTCATACTTTTCCCAGCAATGGCTCTGTATCATTCAAGGAATTCAGCGAGACTCTAACAAACAGGTTAAATGCTAGTTACTTAAAGTTATTTGAAATTGCCAAGTGGATAAGCTCTCACCTAACCACTTAATGAGATCATCACGGGTTTATCATGAGCCTATATGTAACGTACACACCAGCTGTTAAAGCTGGAACTGTTAATGTAAAGAGAAATTTAGAAAAAGAAGAGCAAACAAAAATACCACATTATAAAAATAACCCACCCTCCTCCTGCTCTTCCCCATTTCTGTTCTAAGCACTTCCCTCCAAATGAGCACACGCTTATTGCATGTGCTAAAAAAAAAACAAGGCAGTGCTGATATTTGGCTTCATGCAGGATTCCCACCCGGCTCTTCCGCTCGAAAGACGCAGCTAACACATTTCAACAGCATTTCTTACTTTCTGTGAGGACAATTTTTTACTTTTTAATATTACTTTATAACACTCACCTGAGCTGGTCTGAAAAGTGATTGGCCAAGATCCCCCATAAGGAGGGATTTTGTAAAGCCTGAAAACAGAGCCCGGTGGAGCCTCAGACCTGTGCTGAATTACAATAGTGAAAGGTTATTATGGATTTTATTTTTCCCCCTCCAGTGATGCCAAAAACAGCAGCTTTAACAAAATGTGTTGGCAGTTTGGAGGAGAGAATTCTGTTGTGTGTTCTGGTCGCTTTTGTTTCCATTATTAACCCTAATTTAAGTGATAATTGTCCTTTTCTGCTTCTGGAGGGAAATCGTTTATCACTGCTTTCTCGACCGTGCCAGAATTAAAAAAAATTTCTTTCAGCTTCTCTAAGAAATGCTTAAGTTGTGTAAAGCAACATTTTCTTTATGCACATGTTCATCCTGGCCTACAGTTACTGCCGAAAGTGGAGGGTGAAATGTAATTTTGTTTGGGGGCACGCAAAAACGGCTGCCCATCATAGCAGAAGGAATAAGAGAGTATTCTCTGTGGACTTGGATCTGAATACTTTTTTATCAGGATGATGAACGCCAGATTGAAAATTGATTACAACTTGTACAGCACAACAACAAATGTAGAAGAATTCAAAAGCAGATGGTGCTTTGGTGTAGAGAATGACCTGATGTCTGGACTCATTTCAGGTTCATTTCTTTTGCTTTTTAAAAATGCTCTAAGCAAATAAAGAGGTTTTGAAAATTCAAATTCTCAAGTTCTCTCTCTCACACACACCTCCGTACATTTCCACTCTTCCAGATAGTAACCTGATGGATGAATGGCTGAGGATAAAGCACCACACATCTGCTCTGTATCACAGTCTCAGCGGGATGTGGAGCACTTGTGCATAAAGACATTACACAGCTTGTCCTTGCTGAGATAAATTACTACCTGTGTGCACACAAACCCCTTTCCTTTATGCAGACAAACACCTACACGGATACAGGAACACTGTTGAGAAATAAAACCGCATCGCAGAGAAGGCTCCCTGCTGACGTCTGTCCTCAACTTATGTTTTACATTTACATTATCCTATACTTCTCTTTTATAACCTCAATCTTAGTTTTCCCAGAGCCTAAAAAAAGAAAGAAAAAGAATTCACCCTCTAGTTTGTGGATAGGGGTACAGACCAGTATTGGATAGCTGCCAGAAAAGTGAATTCATAAATTGTAGGTGAGTAACGCCGTTTTGCTCCTGTAAGCACATTCTCCTTGCACTCGATGTAAAAATGCATTTTGTTTGCCGACATGACAGCTTCTGATTCTAACCAAAAGGGGGGGTGGGAGAAAAAGAAGAAGGTATTTGCATAAATTCTGTCAAAAAACGTAGAACTCTTTTTAACTTCTCTCGAACTGTCTTGAAACTAAAAACAAACAGGTTTCATTATAAACGTCATGCTTCTCTGCTGTTTTGGAAATGTGCTCTATGAGTTCTTACAATAAAATAAAGAGGATTTGATGCTTAGGTACTCTCTGAAATCCTCAAGACGAAGTGCATTGTGCATGGACAAATAGGCATAAACTGTAGAAGGCAATGCTACACGTAATGAAATGAGAACCTTGACTGCACCCTGTAATGTCATATTGCAGTGCTTTTCCTGTGTACCAGCGCTTTCCAAAGTTAGAGTGGAGCCAGTAAGTTTTTTGTAGGCTCTAAGCTGAGCCCTGCTATTTCACTCAGTATTTTATATTTTCACAAAACAATGGCAATAAAGTATGCTGCATTAACTGCAAGAGGATTCTGTTTACACTGTACCTAAGATGTAAAAAAGCACAAAAAAAAAAAAAAAACTTCTGCTGGATTATTTCAATGCTGAAAAAAACCATATAGATTGTTTTGAAGCAGATTTTGTGACTTTGTGATTGACAGGAATAACAATACAATCAGAAAGTGTAAGTCAGACAAAGTCTAAAAATAAGTGCATCATGTCATATTGTATCCTGTTTCTTTGGAGCTTTCTGAATTAAGACTTTTCTGACTGTTGCTAACTGCAGAGCTTTCTAAGATTTCTAAATTACTGCCATCATGAACTGTATTACAGCTGCTGCTACAGATGATGATTGTGTTGGTACTAAGTGGGTAATTTCCACTGGTCCAACCGCAATAACCAACTATTGTTTTTAGAACACCTGCACCTGAATCTTTTACCTGATGCATCTTTGTCTCACCTCTCTCTCTCCCTCCCGTTCGGTTCTTCGCCTCACAGTCTGAAAGACTAAGCTTTATGGTTTGTGTGCGGTAATGATGCACGGGTACAAATGTCATTTAAATACTTTTAATTACTCATTTAAAATACTCATTTGGCTGAGTGGCACAAAAAAATGAGCACTTAAAACAAGTTTTTATAAATTCAGTGCGTTTGAAAATATTGTACACCTGTGGCAGTCTGCTACAGTATACTTTCACAAATGCTCAGGAACAGAGTCCTGTTTCATGAGCCATTTAGTTCAGTCTTTTGCAGGCTCACAGTTAGGATGTTGTTGTTGTGCAGCATGGAGTTGTACCATAAATCCTGCTCTGCCCTGACAAAATCCTCCTGCATCATATTCTGTTTTGTACTTCCACTATCTGTCTCCTCAAAGCCTCAAGATTTTTCAGAGATTAACTACAGGCCAGTGTAGTCACTTTTGGTGTGTGGTGGGTATATGTGTCTGTGTGCATCACACTAATAGACGATCGACTCTGTGTGCACGTGTATGTGCGTGTGTGTCTTCAGGTTTTCTCCAGCATTGTTTATCTGGTCTACTTCACACTTTGCAAGTGTGTTTCTGGAGACCCAAAGAAGTGTTGTGTCGGGTTGCTTAGATGAGCATAAAAAGAAAAACATTAAATCACAGTCACTGTTTTTTGGCAGTGAATCATCAGCTTAATTGATGCCATCAACTGTGACAATGATATCTTTCAAAAAATACCCATGAGTTGACCCTCAGAGAACAAGCTAAAGTTAAAAAAAAAAAAAACATGTTCATGATCATCTACAATGTGACGCTCTGTAAACACTACAAACTAGAAAGGGCTTATCGCCAGTGCAAATGCATAAGGACTTGAAGAAAAGCATCCTAGTGCACTTGGTCAAGACTGTAGCAACAGACAGAACCATGATGTTTACTTTTATCTCAACCCAAGCACGATATATCAGGATTATCAGCACACAGGACCAGTTGGACCATTCCAATCATTTCCTAGTGTAGTTAATGCAAAGAGTTTTGGGTCACATGAGGAATAAGGAAGTGGCAGAATAATCATGGGAGTCATGCACTGCAATGAATTCATGTTAAGTTTGGCATTTGCATAGCATGAAGGACTGTGTGGTAGTGTAGTGCGATACTGTGTTAGAAGTAAAACTTGCCTGTCATTACAGCTCAGTGCATGTTTCATCTGATTAAGCCAGTTTGCAAAACATACACGCTGCATGCAAATCTGTCACCTTACATTTCTGTCTTTTTCTCCCTCCTAGTTCCCTGTCTTGTTTGTTTGCTCATATTATCTCATTATCTTGTCCTCAGTTAGTCAATCAATCTACCTCTTATTGGACCACTACTCTTCGGGTGAAGCCCATTAGATCCTGAGTCCTTCACTGCCTCCGTTTCTAATGCTCACAGTCAATTCACTGCCTGTCACTATCAGTTCTTATAGATGCATGTGGGTGTGCGTGGGTGTGTTTGTGTCCATATGTATTACACAATTCCTGTTTGCCCTTGCATGCATGTGCGTCTGGGGTAATGTTTTCTGAAGGCATAACCAAAGTTCAACTGCAAACTTAACACAGTTGATGAAGCATAAATGAACTTCATCATGATGAGCTAAGGTCACAATGAACACCGCCAACAAAGCACACAAACCCACACACTTACATACATTGAGTCCTAGCTCACAAGTGCCTTTTTCTGTTGTGGCATATTCATGAGTGCAAGTGGAATAAGGATCACATCAGGAAAAGAACAAATAAGGCCACAGTCCTAAAATCAAAAAAATCATCAGATAAACAAATATTTTCATGAAAATATTTCCAGGTCCAAGTGTCTACTGCGTTGGCTGAGGTTGTCCTCTTTCTAACATGCTGTAATACATTATGTCCTATTTTATTTAATAGGAAAGAGCCTCCCCAAATTAATCAGTGGTCATTCTCAGCCTCTCAGGGTTTTTTATTAGCACTGTTGATGCTCAGTTTAAGCCTTTAAGCATAATTTTTGAAAATTCTCAAAAATTCCTGAATGCTTAATGTTTGAACGCTTCAGAAAAGAGTCACTCTCAGGGCCAACTCATATTTCAGTGTTGACATTAAGCTTACGATCAGGACTTTTTCATAATCCAAACTGCAGGAACATATTAATAACTAACCTTGTGTTGTGGATGGATCATTTCAGAAGTTCTCTTGCCTGACGTTTGATCTGTTTTTGGTGTCTTCTTCCTACAATATGGCATTTGCTTCTGCCGGTCTGGAACCCTCAACATGAACTTCACTTAAGCTTCATCCCTTTATCTTCCCTATGCTAATGTGTTTATATTAGCCTAATCCCAGCTCAGTAGCTAGCTACCTGATTGTATACAATTATATGGCAGCTAACCTGACTTCACTAACCATCCAAACACTGCTGCCATTTTGTTATCCATCTTTGTTTACTTTGATGTTATAGCACAGTTATACCTTTTTAGTTTTTTAGAAATACTTTTAAAAATATGATCAGAGTGTGTTATGTCGTCTTTAGGTAAAAACTAGCTGGCTAACTCCCTGCTAAGTTCTAATTCCACTACACCGTATACATCCTCTTTTTCATGGATGTCTGGTCATTAAACTTAATTGTAACACCTGGGAGAACAGCTACACTGATCATTTTATTGGAGCTGAAAGAATTTGGATCAAATTAAACCCTGTGTTTCTATAGTATTTATTTGAGTTTGGGAACTGAAACAGGTTTTGGACCTGGAAATAGCTAATGATGTCAGGTTTAATGAGCTGGGGGATTTCCTGCGATACTTTGAGATAAACTGAGCATTTCTTCTCTACTCACCTCTTTTCACCCCCCAGGTGGTTATGTACCACTGCTGCATGTCATTAAACTTTTCTTCTCTTTCTCCTCAGCAGCAGATGGCTGCCCCTCCCTTAAGCTTGTCCTTTTTTTCCTGCAGGTCCCTTGCTGTTAAAAGGGGGATTTTTGTCAGGATGCTGTGTGAGGCAGGCAGGAAAGGACCAAAAATGCAGGACTCTCAGAGACACTGGAGAATAAACGCACAAAGACATGACTAACTGGAGGAGAGAAAGGGAACACAAAAGATAACTAAACATTGCCTAACCTAATAAAGAACACATACTGGAAACAAAGGGAAACTAACATAATCAAAAAAGAAGCCATGAACCAGAAATAGAGATAACGAAACTCAGGGACACTTGAAGACAAAAGAGCTCCAATCCAAAATTCATCTCAACTTAGAATTATCCAAAAAAAAAACAAACCACTATAGAACAGGAGAACAGACTATAATACAAAGATACCCAAAACAGAATGAGAAAACCCCCCAAACCTCCCATAAACTCAATCCCTGGGTTGATTGAGTATTTACAGGGAAACAACCTTATTTTGAATCAACCTATTTTCTCCATGCATAACATCGGGAGAAGGTTTATTAAAAATATCTGCATACTGTTGAATAATGTAAACAGAAAGATCCAAAAGTAAGAAAATAAATACAAATTTGTCACATGATTTTCTTCTGATCTCATACAGACTGCAGCTTTTTGCTGTGTTACTAGTTATTTCAGGCAGAACACTGTAAAAATGCTACATCAGACAAATTGATTTTCTTTTTCTTGTTCACCTAGCTTACCCTCACTTCACTGCCTTCTGGTCCCATTGTAAGCATGGGTGAGGCTCTAGCATGGTTCAGTCCCCTGAGATGGATAACAAAGGCTATCTATCTGCAGAGTTCACTAAGTCTGGCCTTTTGAAAACAGTTTAACTCCTGCATAGCCTATTCAGGCAGCTCAGATTGGTTATGATACACTAGACTTTTTTTTTCTTTTTTTTGTACAGTGCTGAAAGTGTTGTGTTTACAACATGGAGTGCATGTGAGGGAGACGGCAGCTGGGAGTTCAGGTGGCATTACATGTGTCCAGATTGGTGGATCTGCATCAGCCCTGCTACCTCGGTGTGTGCTTTCACCAGGACAGAGAATAGATGTCCTTGTCAACACTGATAGGCAGAGCCATGTTGAGTTGACGGCAGTAGCAGCATACACAGCAAGTGTGTGTTTGCTTGCCATGTCTCTGTAATGCCACGGCACAGGGGTTGACAGGATAGCAGTCTGTGTCATCAAAATGTATGTGGCAATGGCTGTCTTCTGTTTTTCTGTCCCTTTGTTTTCGTCTGCTCTCTTCCTTTTCTCTTTCTCTCCTTGTTGAACCGAGAAATCGTTTCTTTCTCTCCCCATCTGCCTACTGTCTGAACTGAAATATGTCACAGAAATGCATTAAGATTCGGTTTCACTGTCCTTCTCTAAGTTCTTTTCACTGACAGAGAGCAACTGGAGTGAAAATCTCTTCTCTCTTTCTTTCTTCGTATTCCTTCGCCTCTTTCTCTTACTGCAGGGTCTCACTTTCTGACAAGAAGGAAATGCAACATTGAGTGCACTCAAGACCTGTATCAAGGGAGGGTGTCAGAGAAGACAGAGAGACAGAATCAGCTTGGCACAGGCAGACAGGAAGATAATGAGAATAGATGGCAGCAGACGACCGTCAGCATCCACCTATACACACAAACGCACACAGACACAAACACAGAGGAGAAAGATGATAATCAGTTGACAATGGATGATAAGTATTTATAGAGTGTTTGTTTCTTTTCCATCTTGTTGTGTGAGCCTTGCCCCTCTTCAGTGAGTTTCCCACTCTTCTGCAGTGAAAATAAAATTTGGCAGCCATACGCTGCTGTATATTGCATTGGAATAATTTATGAGGCGCAGAAACATTGTGTTGGTCCTACTGAAGAAAATGTGATGCTGAAATGCTCACTTGCTGGTAATGCTACAGTGTACCCATTGAGTCTGTTTGTCATTATTAGCCAATTGACACTCACTACTGCTGCAAGTGGGAGGTGTGTGCAGACAAGCTGAAAGCCTGGATACTGTTGTTACGCTAATACGTAATATGAATACATTACATTACATATACAACATATCAATATATTAGTGGTTAGAGGGAAGGCTCTCAGTTGTTTCGGTTTTTCCTTACTGGGGCTTTGTGTGACCAGTTTTCTGTAGTGCTGGTGTCTGGGAGTAGGAACTGACTCACAGTTCAGTGCATAGCAAGTAGGGATGGATACAAAAAACCTAGGTGACGGGGCACAGTCATACTTGGCTCAAAGTTGAGTACTGAATAAATGGTAGTATTTGATAATAGAGACTATGATTTATGGTGCAATTTCCTGAAGTTTTCCATGTACTTTTTCTGAATTTCAGGTATAATTTTCATTATCTAAAAGATACTTACAGGTATGTGCAGTAGAACAGGGGACTAACAATCAGATTTTTTTTGTTTTTTGTACAAAGCACCTTGAGGCAACTTTTGTGGTGATTTGGTGCTATATACATAGATTGAATTGAACTGAACTGAATACAGAAACGTCTTGATGCTTGCTCAATCATCCAGGTAAGTAAATCCCCCAAAAGTTGATTCTGTTCATCTGGACGTGGCGTTTTCAGTGGGAGAAATGTTTCGTCTCTCATCCAAGTGACTCCTTCAGTCTCAGCTCACTGCAGGTTTCCCCAACCTTATAAACAGCAGATATGTATAATGACTGAAACCAGCCCACTGGAGAACAATTGGCTGGGAGGTCATTTACTTGATCGTGGGTTTGAATACCTTTGAGTCCCCCTTTGTCGTACAATACAAAGCACCTTGAGGCAACTTTTGTTGTGATTTGGTGCTATATAAATAAATTGAATTGAATTGAACTGAATACAGAAGCATTGCAGTAGTGTTTTTGAATTTTTAAAAATCATTCATTTGCCTTTACGCTAATCAACTTCAGGAAAAAAACTTTTAAAAAGAAGAAGATAAATAGCCAAGTTAGTCACAAGTACAACTGACTCATTTAGCTTCAACATAACTTTTTAAAGCCAACAGCATAACTGAACCCCCATTGATACTTTTGATTGGTGTGTGCGTTTTCTTTGCAGACAGCAGCAGTATCCAAGAAAGAAAGCCACGTAACACCTCTTGACAACCCCCCTCCCCACACACACACACACACACACACACATCGCCACCACCACACACACACAAACACACATACACACACACACACACACTGTCACCACCACCCAATGCCACACATACACAGACTTTTTTTCTAGTTTTTGTCCTTAGCTGAGCCAAACAGCTGCAGGCTATTAAATGGGTGGATCTCAAAGTCATATTAATCTACTCAAGTCAAACACAAATACACATATTTACCCAAATGAAAAAAATACCACTTTAATTTAAAAAAAAAATACTACAGTCCAAATAATTTTATTGTATTTAACAAAGAATTCTGGCATTGGCATTCATGATAAAATTGTGGATACAGATTTTCAAACTCTTCGCTTGTTTTCTACACCCTACAGTCTGATAAAAGGGCTGTATGTGTGATGAAGGAAACTATTTTTTTTTCCCTTTAAGTTTTCCAAGGTGAGTACACTTCACAAAATAGCTGCTGAGGTCTTTCACAACAACTGAGATTGAGTGCACAGCTATCAACATTTTGGCCTTTTGTATGTTTTGGCCTCAGAAATCATTATGAGCTGTTTTCAGCTAAAAAACCTAGGAAGGGATGTGCCCATCTGGATGACACCACCTCTATTAATGTGCTCTACACCTCTGTCCTTAGACAACCATGGATCATTTCTCTCTAGGCACACTGCATGGTATTTAAATTAGTTGATGCACACTGTGCTTCGTGGTGATTTAAGAACAGCTAAGAGGCATAAAACCGAACAGAGCTGTGCCCGTCCCTTTTTCTACTCATTAAATGTTTATGCTCTGATATGCATCATGGTTCTAGAGCATTTCAATATTTGAGCAACAGAATAAAAATTGGGAATTTTTAGTCTAGAAAAAAATAGTAATCCCTTTATGATACACAGTTTACTGTGTTCAAACCAATCAGGGATAAAACTTGGAAATATCCATTTTATCACATTCTTATTCCAACAATCAACAAACATTTACATCACATCCTTGGATTATAAATTCTGGTGAAAATTATATACTCTTTATTTTACTTTAAAACTAGAATCAACTGTGCTGAATAGACTAATATGGAGTTTAAGATGAAATATTGAAATATATGGTTAACAGTTAATATCAGGTTTCTAGTAAGTATCAAGTTAATATCTTTTTTGTTCCTGTTTTAGAAAGTGTGTCGAACAGAATGAGCAATGCAGAAACTTCGTGTTTTAGGGAGTTTTCAGGAATCGCAACTGGGCAATTTCTTACTTTTCTCACACTTGTATTACTATTTGTGTTAAATAAACAGTACTGTGCAAAAATCTCATGTCACCCCCCATTTCTTTATATTTTGATGCAAAAATGGGAAATAGGCGTAGCGATCTATTGAAACATTTAAACATACATGGAATTATAGCATGCAAGCCAAAAATGAGTTTGTGTATTTCTAATGAGCAACAGTTAGTGTGACCACTTTATTCTTTTGCATGCCTCAGCTCTTGTTGTCTTTCTTATCATTTCTTTAAGTAGTCTTCAGGAATAGTTCTCCAGGCTTCTTGAAGAACATTTAACGCTCTTCTTTGGGTGTTGGCTGTTTTTTGTTCTGCTGATGAGCTGATGATTTGTTTCAATAATGTTGAGGTCCAGGTTCTGGGGAGGCCAATCCATGACTGATGGCATTTCATTGCGCATTTTTCTATCCAGGTATGCTTTTACTGCTGTGGCGGGGTGTGGTTGGTGGCTCGGCTGCAGGGGAGGAGTGGAGTAGCAGGTTCAGGGTGTGGTGTCGGGGAGGCTGGTTTGTTACAGCTGGCAAGCATCTTCTAATCATGCCTTCCCTATTTCAGTAGTGGCTGGGCCGGAGAGAGGAGCGCTGCTAGAGCAGAGCATGGAGCCAGAGCAGCGTGTGCTGGAAAGTGCAATGAATAAAAAAATGATTGTGCCAAAATAAAAAGAATGCAAAAACACACCCACAGGGTTGTGTCGGGTCCTTTTGGGGTTACAGTGGTGTTAACACTTTGGGCAATATGGACATCCTGCATTGGCTAGTTGGTAGCATTTGTACCACTTTCCAGTGTCTCATGGACCGGGTGGTCACTGACCCAGTGGGACTGAATATTAAACATCATCATCTGCCAGCTCCCTACCACAAAGCTTGTGTGATAACAGATTTGCACTGATGTGAGAATACTGCAGGTGTGAACTCACAGTGAGTGATGGGTTGTCCTGTGTCCTGCCTTCTGTGCGCTCTAGTAGACAGCACCCGTGCCAAAATCAGATTATTTCCAGCAGTGAGAATGCCTTTGAAGGGGACCATCCCCTGCTCTGCACTTGTGAGAAAGGGCAGTTTAAGAAAATCTGATTCTCCTCAAGTCTTGTCAGTTATTTAACTTTGTAATGTAGTGAAAAGTAATTTTAACAAAATATCTCCCTGTCTTTTCTCTTGGATCTGTCTGTCAAAGAAAAAAATGACCTTCAGCAAATGACCGTTTGCTGATGCAGTAAAAAGCAATGGAGTTTTATATTTTGAAGACTTTTTTTAAATGCTGATCAAGATACACAATCTTACTTTTTAACAATATCCAGTTTTAAATAGTTATAGTTTCCCTTCAGCAGTGAGTTGAAGGGAAAATATAAAGCTGCATTGCTTATGTTGATCTGTTAAGTAAAGATGGTAACATGTAACATATTAGTCAGTAAAGGCAAATTAGGTCTATTGGCTCTCCATTAACCTAATTAAAGTAGTTTGCTTTGGATTTTGTGCACATCAAAGATACTGGCTTTGAGAGACAGCTTCAAAGCCATAGCCCATCCATAATGGGCATGGCCATTGTCTGAGAAAAATCATGATGCTGGCTATCTTTCAGATGTTAGAATTAAATTAGATTCGTCAAATGCAAATGGTTAACTGGTATAACACAGCCAACCAGTAACTACAGAGAACAAAATTCTAATAATTTTGTGTCTCTCTCCAGAAATTTATTAACTTCACTGTAAATTTGGATGTAATGATGCAATGAAAACCGAAATAGAAACCGCATAAGAGAGCCCAGAGTACTATTTGCTTACTTTGCTTATTTGCTTTCCTGACTGGATCCCTGACTATAGCCTGTGCCAATATGAATAAACAACAATTCAGTTCAATGGTTAGATGGATTTTATATCTGTAGATATCAAATCAGTGAGGCATGTCTAGCATATTGGTGTGGTCTAGTGAGGGTACTGAAACACTCACATGTTGCAGTTGCACCATGAAAGGCTGTAGTACAACATCAGGGTTACGTTGTATAGGAACATTTCAGAGCCTATAAGTGATTTGCAAGGAGTGGATCAGAAGAAACAAAGCACAACCATCAGATCAGAGGCACACTAATTCCACCTGCAGATTGGACTGCTAATGATAACAATTTGAATGGCTCTCAGAGACAAATTGTCTGCCCTTAAATATACACTGGCTCTTATGAAGCTGTTAATGCAGTATTTTTTAACGGTCACATTATGTATTACTGTGGTTTCTTTAATCTTTAAACAAATCTGTGAATATAAGTGAAGAATTTTTAGTTTACTAAAAAGTACAAATATATTCTTGAAAATTCTATTTCTAAACAAAATATTAATATTTGTAATACTCTGACTGTAATATTATCATGCTATTTTTTTTAACCTATATTCATATTGCATGTGAAATTGGAGAAAGTAAAACAGAGTTGACAGCCACACATCAGAGTTGGTGCAGTACGGTCGGTAACAAGCCCCATGACGATACACTGTTAAATCACTACAGCAACTGAAAATAAATCAGTCTTATCTAGCTGTATGTAGTGAGTTGGCTCATTCACTGAGAAAACATCCACTTGCAACTATTAATGTGCAACAAAGCTTACAAATGCTGCACACTCATACACAGATCTTGTCAGGTATAAAGCACAATGTAGAGGCCTCATTTTAACAATTCCCCTTGAATTAGATTTCACTCTTAACTTAATCTCTTTATTCGTGTGGAGAGGCTTTTTTTTTTTGTTA
>VVHJ01038221.1:17156-30016 GCA_015107715.1 Tylochromis polylepis
TGGCTTAATCCTTCTGCCTGCATGGGCACAGGCAGGCCTTTGATCAGCTCCTGTTTGATGAGAGATATCGACAGACCTCATCTGACACAGTGGACAGCGCCCCCCTGCCCCCTCCTCCTGCACTTGTTGAGGTTGATGAGATTAAAAGGAGAGAAGATGGAAGCGTCAAATGTCGGGAAGCATGGTAGTGGGAAAAAAAATTGCAGTGGCACTGGCAACTGGCTGGACCTTGACTTGATTTATGAGCGTACTCTATTTCTTTTTATTTCTCTCTCTCAGTCTCTCTCTTTCTGGGTGTTCCCCCTCACTTGCTTCCTGTCTCATTGTGCATACACATGAGCAACACAAAATCAGAAATATGAGTACACACATGCACACAGGGAAAAAAAAAAAGCACACTCCACAGCCTGCCACCCTTTTGCAGAAGGTTAATAATGATCTCCTGTGTGACTTTCTGAGAGGTCACAGTGGACTCTGACACAAAATAAGAATTTGGCTTGTACATGAAGGCTTTTCCCTATAGTTCAGTGTCCCCTTCGTGGCTGTGTGACATTTAGAAACACTAATAATGTGCTAATGATGCAGTATTTTCACAGAGCTGCCCCATGTCACCAGGTACTGCAGCTTTCTCTTGTTTGCCCTCTGAAAGAGTCAAACACTTAATTAATGTCTAATTTAACCTGAGACAAAAGGTGGCAGAGGATGTGCTCATTTGATTTGATATACAGCGCGTTCCTCTTGTCACTATGGTGCCAAAAGGCTGGCTGAAGAAGCAACTAAATGGTACATCCAGTTTATTGAGAAATCCCAATTTCATTGCCAGTGAAAGATAATGATTATCATTCTGACTTTTATGTGTTTGAGCTTTGAGTTAGCCTACTGAAAATGATTATCCTACAGTGAAAATAAAAATATGCAGTAATGCTTTGAATTTAAATTGCTCAGTTCATAACTACAGTATGATATTTTATCAGTTGGATGAACTTTTTTATTATAGAAAAACATAAAAAATGTATTTTTTATATTTAGATTCTCAGAAGAGTATGTACCTTTAAATTACAGACAGTTAAAAGACAAATGAGGGAACACATGACCAAATACTGAAAACCACACTGGAGTCAAAGCACCTGCTGCTGGTTTATAGAGCAATCACACAACTATTTGAGACTAGACAGTACAACCTGTCCACTGTCTGGCTTCATTACAAGAAAGGCTATAATTCTGTGGCACATTCACTATAGGACATGGTGTTGTACTAGGCCTGCGGGGCCCTCAAAAGAAGTTTATACAGAAATCAACACTCAAAGTCAACAACAAGGCCACTGCACAAGTTACTGTTAAGCAACATATGCCAATGTGATGAAGTCTCTATGCTGTTTCTTCTCTCCGTGTAAAGTTCTTCATGCCTTTACCTTTTTCAGTTATTGTTCCTCACTTCCTGTTTTGCTTTGGTAGTCACTTGCCTCCTGTGTTTTGCATTTATTTCACCTGTACTTCATGTCCCCCAGCTGTGTCCACTTCCCTTCATTACATTGTGTGTTTGTGGGCATTTATAGCCCCACTTACGCCTGTTAGCTTTGTTAACTTACCTCGTGTGTTTCCAGCCTGTTTCTACAAACTCAGTGCATTTGGTTTACTTTCCTTCTGATGGATTTTGTGTTTTATATCAACTTGAATTAAATGTATTTTAACTTAACGTTTACTCCTTTTTTTGGAGTCCTTGTATTTGAGTTCTTTCTTGTTACAAAATGACAAAATGTTAAAAAAAGAAAGAAATTTCCAGCTGCAGCTGTACTATGTCATGTAATACAAGACAACACCAGTCTGTGTGTGATGAAAAACAATAGTAAAATTAATTATAAATAAAACCTAAAAAAGATTTATTTTCCGCCAATAAAATTAATATTTTCACTGTGTGAAGTTGTAATCATTAAAAGTGCTTCTCTTTGAGTCTGATGCACAGCACACACATATACATTGTGGCGAAAGTGAGAGAGGCTGATGTGTTGTCAGAGCAAAATGCCCTCTGCTGAGAAAATAACCCTGCTTCAACCTCTCCTCACACACAGGAATGAAAGTGTATTTGAAAGCTATTTTTTCCCAATTTGCTTCTGTTTAAGCAGATTGTCAACTGCTGAATACCAAAGCCTGGCTGCCCCCTGACATTATTCAGAGAGCAGTGGACCAGACTCACAGATTGCAGGAATTAGAAAATACTGAAAGAAATTCTACACAAAGAGCACTTCAGCCATGATCTACAAGGGCTGTAGGCCCTGGCTGTTTTTTCCTCTTTTTTTGTTTGTCCTCTTTTTCTCTTTAAGCCAGGAGTAATATTATGGGTGCAATTTAATATCTGAGAGGAGGGAGGGATCTGGATTTTCATAATCTTATGATAAGGAAAGGGATTAAAAATAAAGAAGGGATTAATTCGCTTGATCTGCCAATATGGTGGACCAACAATTCCCCCCCCCCGATCCCTCCCCGGGAAGTGATATGTTCTCCTCCTTGTACAAACCTAAGTATAACTCAATTACTATTCTCTGAAGAAACTTAATTTGGACACATCATGTTTTGATAACTGGACCTCCTGACCTGGTAACTGTAAGATACGTAAGATATACTGTGGTCACATGATACGGAACAGTTTACAAAAAGTAAGTACAGTACGTTAGTATTAATCATCTGAGTGAACTGAATGACACACTATTTATGTAGTTATGTAATTATGTGTAAGTACAACCCAGTGATCCATCAGAGCAGTCAGTGATGTGGGTCTGATAAATGATTAATATGATTAATAGTTGATTTTCACCATAATGGCAGAAAACCTGAATACAAGATCATAAATAAGCTGCGTGTAGAGGGACAAACAGCTACATGTAATTATCTTATTTTGAACATAAATTTTTATCTAATCAGCTAGGCACAGCTGGTCTTGTCATGTGTTTCTCTACCTGCAGACCTCTCTTGGACTGAAGCTGTCATCACATGCAGATTTTATGGGATCTTTCTTCTCCTCTGCAGCTTTTGTGAGGTTTTTGTGAATTTAGCAGATCATGAACCAGTTATCCTCCTGCAGCAGGTTCTGGTTCAGCAGATCTCCTGGAGAGCAGAGCAATATCTTTGGGAATAATTACAACTAATAATAGTGCCATTCATAGGATGAGAACGTCAGAGCAGAATTTGAATGGCAACAAAGGCCGCTACAACAATATCAGCCTGACTGGCTTATATACAACCTGTATACCTATGACCTAGCAGTGACTGGAACTGCTCATGCCAGCACAGCCCAGTTTCTCAACAATTTGTGATATAGTTACAAACGTTAATCTTCTGATTTGTGTTCCTGGACACAAATTTTCATCAGTCTACTCTCATATGTAAGGTGCAGATTAAAAAGCATAGAAGTCAGCATAAGGGGATTAGAGAGGTGGTGAAGGAGTACTTTAATGACACAAACCCAAGTTTGAGTTATGTATGTCACATATATGCTATTCATTACAAATATGTCACTTTATGGGGTGGCTGTGGCTCAGGTGGTAGAGCAGGTCATCCACTGATCGGAAGGTTAGTGGTTCGATCCCTGGCTCCCCCTAGTCTGCATGCCAAATATCCTTGGGCAAGATACTAACCCCAAGTTGCTCTCCAATGCATCCATTGGAGTGTGAATGTGTATAGAAGCACTTAGTATAGAAGATAGTGCTTGTGTGATTGGGTGAATGTGGCATGTTGTATAGAGCGCTTTGAGTACTCCAGGAGAGTAGAAAAGCGCTATATAAGAATCAGTCCATTTACCATTACTTGGTTAAATGTGCACATTAAAACCTACTGGGTGCATTACTTTCTAAGTGTAACAATTCATGTCCATAAACAGGAAAAAATAAACTAATTTATGAACTGCCATGACAACAGGCTGGTCAGCAGATACACCAGCTAAAGCAGCAACTTTGCTGTTAACTGAAAAGATGTACGTGAGATAGGTAGATCGCTTACTACTGATCAGATATGGCAGAAAAACAAATATTTCTGAAAATGGCTAATGTCATGATGAATTATTAAATTGGCAAGATAACAAGTCAGAATATTTTCTAAATACAAAGTGACCACATTGGGGACATACTGGGAAGTTTTAACAGATTTCACTGTATACATTATTATACCTAACACAGATGAGGCAGTTATCTTAGCTGTAGCTACATGGCAGCATAGCTAAAATCAAAGAAAATCTTCATGGTTTTATTTTTTTTTTAAAGTTTTTGAAAAGCGACACTTTGATCCTGACTTGATGCTATTGTTACACTTCAAGCACACATCTAACTATTACACAGTTATCAGGTGCAGGGCTGTTGCAATATAGCTAACGCAAACATATTTACAATATTACTTTTGTTTTAGGCAAACCGGCTTCTGAAATGCTACAGTTTGATCATGACTAGTTAGCATCGTTACACCTCGGATACAGAGATGTGTTTGTGGCTACCTCTGACTAACAAAGACACTACAAGGTTCTGCACCTGCACTAGATCATTAAGTCTTATAATGACATAAAACTGCTTCATGCCTAAATGACTTATTTTTAAGATGCACAGTTTAATGCAACTACAAAATAGAACATGTAAGGATATTATTGTAGTGCAATATTCAATACTAACTAAAACTTTATGTTTAAGTTTGTTTGCAGAAGATGAGATGCAAAAGTATTTATTTGCATGTATCACAGAGCCATGGCTCAGTGGCTGAGAATGCCTGACTGAGTCGCAGTCAACAGGCCTGAATGCAAGCTTCAAGTCATTTATACTTCTTACATTGTTTGATGTGCTCACCATCATATTTTCAGAAAATGTCAGAGAATTTGAGCATCAATAGCTGTGAGAGTAAAGTGACCACTGTTTGTGTTCATATGGATCACGCCCTCCTAATAACATCTATTTACCTCATTGTTTAGCTTCTTTGCATATTCTCCTATTATGTTGCTGATCTTCTCAGTGGTCAGTTTTGTGCCATCCAGCATCCGCCACTCATTCTGATAACATCTTCTCTTGGCATCCCAAATAAATCAACGATACTAGCTACAACTATCACAACCACATTAGCCAAAAAATAAGACATGCTTTTTTTCACAGTTAAATTCAGTGCAATTTCCAGTAAACTGCATATGCAAACCATAGTAAGTCAAGTTTACATGATTCATGTCAGTTTGCACTGCTGCTACCATTACAGTAAGGCCAATGACAATAAAGATTCTGATTCTGATTTAGCCACAAACATACCTGTGTCCATGCCTTTCAGTCACTAAACTCACATTGCACATCTTTAGTAAATACCAACAGTAGTGTTTTTTTTAACCCCCAAAGATGGTTTAGTGTTGGCGCAGACAGTTAGGACATCTGGTCCCGAGTCACAAAGCAGTGGTTTTTTTTACAATATGTATAAACCATTCTGTACAGGGAGACAATCTTCTTAAAGCCTGGTACTTTATGAGCTTTATAATGGGCACTGATCTCGATCTGCAGTGGGGAGGGAAGATGAAGGTGATTAGAAGTTGATGCTCCCTCAGGCTTGGGATTATGGTAAATATACTGCCTGTCTTTGGGGATCATTAAAAAGAGCTTCCTCATCCCCTCCAACTGACTGCTTATGTTACTGGACCCTTGGAGAAATAGCAAAACCAGTCACTACTGCTATCCAATTTTGAGGGAAATGGAGTGTATGGTGTATCAAAGTGCAGTTTTTAAATATCTATAAATGCTTGAGGCCATATAAAATATGGTGAATTCCTTGATATTTCATAGCAAAGCAGATATTTGTTGTAAGTTTGTTTTCTCCACATATTCCTCAAATAAAACAGACAAGTTATAATCCATCTGCAACTAAATATGGCTCTAAAAAATAAGTCATCATAAACCTTTCCTACATGTGAAGAAGCTTTGTGTTTACTTAGTCAGTCATCTGGCAGAGGAGACTTTAAGTCACTCCATTCAAAATCAACATGTTAAGACCCACTGAGATATACAGGATCAATAAGCAGACTCCTGCACTTACTGCAACGGCAGTGAAGCCACGTCACCCAGTACCAGGGTTTGCCCTTTGGGAGGTCCAGGCTGAGGCTGTGCCAGCTTTCACACACATCTCACCTTCAACAGAGAAACTGCTGGAGAGGGTCTGACATGAGACAAATAAAAAAAAAGAAAGAAATAATAAATATATATATATATATATATATGTTGTGTCATCAGTAAACTGTTCTCACCAAGCACTTTTGATGACAAGCAAGACGGTAAATATAAGCCCAATTAAACTTTAATGAGAGGAAAACTCATATTGAGACGACACTGATAAATATCCTGAAATATCTCATTGACAATTTGCTCATACAGTTGCTAATATCAAGCATTTTATGTGACATTTTTTTTCCAGCACAGAAACTTGCTGGTTTGAAAAATTAAACTAAAAAGCTGTTGCTGGCAAATTTTTATCATTTGCTAGTTTCACTAACACCAGCTTTATGAGGTGCTTAAAACTGAATTGATAATGATTCCGTCTGAACTTTTTAAAAAGATGATTACTGACCAAACAAAGTCATTAAAAATATCCTACTTCTTGTTAGTATTGAGGATTAACTTAGTAAAGTAATGTATGAGCTGCTCTATTTAAACAGGGAACTGCACATGCAGTTCTGTGAAAAAGTAATGCCCTCCTTAATTTCTTTTCGGGTTTTTTTACATATTTGTTACACTTACATGTTTCAGATCAACAAACTAATTTTGATGTTGGACAAAGAGCTCCACAGTAAATACAAAATGCAATTTTTAATGGTGATTTCATTTATTAAGAGAAAACCTGATTCAGGCTCGAAAACCTTCCAGTATGGCTGAATTAAAATAATTCTATAAAGAAAAGTGGGCCAAAAATTCTTCCACAGCAATATGAAAGGCTCCTTTACAGAAGAGGATTAGGGCCACTGGGAAAGAAAAAAAAAATGGGTACTTTTTTTTCTTTTCCAGAATTCTGAGATTAAAGTCAGAATTCTGACTTTAATCTCAGAATTTTGACTTTTTTCTCCAAATTCTGAATTTTGACTCTAATCTCAGAATTCTGACTTTTTTCTCAGAATTCTGAGTTTAAAGTCAGAGCCAGAATTTTGAGTTTAATCTCAGAATTTTGAGAAAAAAGTCAAAATTCTGAGATTAAACTCAGAATTAATTAATTAATTTTGACTTTTTTCTCAAAATTCTGGCTCTGACTTTAATCTCAGAATTCTGGAAAAAAAAAAAGGCGTGCCCACTTTTTTCCCCCCATGGCCCTAATCCTCTTCCGTAGTTACAAATATACAAAAATAAAAAAGAAATCAGAAAGGGGGAATTACTGTTTCCCCAGCACTGTATATCAGCATCAGTATTTTCTCACATATGGACTAAATAAAGTATTTATAATCCATATAATGTTTATTTTTAAATTTTTGCTGGGTTTGTTCTCTAGTTGTCATCTTGGATTCAACACTTGATATTCATTTTTCACACGAAAACCATAGTATTATTGCTAGCTTGTCACAAGCTTTAGAACCTGGACTTGGACTCAGCTTGAACACTTTGCATCTTTCATTTATGCAAATGATTCTATAAGAGTTTCATAAAACCAAGGGTGCTTCTTTTTTCCATCTCATATGGAAGGGGTTTCAGTGTTGTATCTAAGTTTTCCAGCTAAAAGTTTTCAGCACTGCTGCACACATTTATGTTTTGGCTTGGTCCAGAACAAGACACAAGAATCTTGAGAACATATGGGAAGATTATGGGCAGATGTGGGTGTAAACAGAACAGATACGCCCAGTCACAAAGCTTGCCTTACATAACAGCACCCATGCACTTGTGTATGTATGCCACGCTCTGCATGTCCTTCTCACAAACACAGAGAGAGCTAAAAGGAGAAGATGAGAGATCCATCTATCTTTTAACAGATGTGATGAATATCAGTGCATGACCCACGCTCCTTCCTTGATACATCACTGCAGTGTGCTTGTCATCTTTGCTTTTCGCTTATTATTCTCAGAGAGAATCCACAGATTTGCCTCAGGTGCATTTTTCATTCTCCGTTTCATTATTTGCTCAGATTAATACGAGCAATGGTATCAGCGGTGGCGTGGTTGGCTAAGCTGTGTCTAATAGGCTAGAGTCTAGACATACCCATACCAATTATCCACTGTAAATAGAATCCACGCTTTGGCTCAAGGCTTTGTTTATTCAATTCTATTCACTTCATATCCGCATGATTATAATTAAAGAAAATAAACACCTGCTTAGAAGGTAAAGGTTCAGAAATGTGCTGTCGTTAGTGCAACCCCATGTAGGTGTGCACTAGTATATCAACTGTGGAAAATGTAAAGCTACACTTATGGAACCATTATGTGGCTATAAAGTGAAAAGCAGTATCTTAATCACAAAAGTATGGTTAGTCATTTCAATACTGTATCCATGGAAGTGTTCTGTTTTCATAAGTACAAGTCTTAAGATGGATATTCAACAATGAATTTATTTTTATGCTTCATGCAGGACATTATCTCTTAAGGTCCTGCCAAAGATCAGGATCATTGCTGTACCTTCTGTGCTTGGAATCATTGGCCTGATGCACGATCCAAATTAAACCAAGTTTTAGCTGTCAAGGAGATGGAATTGGTTGACTGGTTGACTGCAAGGTGGCCAGGTCCTGGGGCTGCAAAACAAACCAAAATCATGACAGTTGGTATGAGATGTTTAGGGGATAAAGTAAAATACAGACTGTTGTCAGCTGACCTGAGCTGCTAGTCCAATATTTACTGCTTTTTGTGGATTCAGACACAAATAGCTAATTTCCAACCCCTAGACACTAGTATAAAAGCTAGTACAAAAGACAGAATTCAAAACTAACTAGTTTAGCTTGCCTTTCTTACATCTTTCTCAGTGTTACATATTGACTTCTTTTTCTCTCCCTGGGAAATACAGCAACTGTATATTCCTCTTACAGACACATTTGTGACAAACTGGACAAAAGCATTTTGCGTGTTTAGTGATTATATGTTGAGCTTTTTGAAACGGTTCATTTGAAATTACCTGCCACTTAAAAAATGTATGTATAATGCAAAAGTAATGCAACACCAACTTTATGTCTGCACCATGAACAAATCACAGGGATAAGAAAGAAATTGTTAGCTGGCTGTGGGATGTCATTATTTCCTTATTACTGAGCAAATAACTCCATGCCATCACTGGAAACAGCACCAGGCTGCACCACATGAAAAAATTTGCCTATTCAAAAGAAATAACCTGCCTACCAGATTTAATCACTCATTAACTGAAGGTGCTGGAAACCATTTGAGGTTTGTGTTGATATGCAGTTTGTTTTTTGCCAAACATGGTGCTGTTTCCAGTGAGGGCATAGAGTTATTGGACAAATATCTCTGTTTTGGTCTTGTCTGCACAAAGGACATGGTTGCAGAAGTCTTGTGGTTTGTTGCAAGATGCTTCTTGATACTTCACAAACCTAAACCAAGCTGTCATGTTATTTTTATAGAGAAGAGACTTTCTCCTGACAACCTTTCCAAACAAGGCATATTTATTCAGTCTTTTGTGTAATTGCCCTGTCATAAACTTTTAACCTTTAACATGCTAAGCATGGCACCTCTGCTTTGTTCGGACCAAGAGTTTGTTCAGGCATCCACTTCTGGGAAGAATGTTGTATTGTGTTAACACACACCCAAAACTCTAGACCTGCAAATTTTTACGAGACGCACCTGGTTGGTACTTACCATCCTAATTCCTCATAAACAGTAAGAGTGCACTTTGTTTTTCACGGAACTACAAACAGTCCTGATTCACACGATTGTACCTCCAGTATATGCATTTTATGTATTCTATTGTACAGGTTATGAAAAATTTAACTGTAAATCAATAAGATCTAGACATTGAAATAAGTCCAATACAGTATATTTTTATTCATTATCAGAATTCATAGAATTAGACTTCATTTTACAACACCCAGAATGCTTCTTTGAGGGAATGTGTCACCTGTGAAATTAAATTAGAAAAACATTCAAAATATCACTAGCTTAAGCATTGTATCCTAACCCAGACCATTATCTTTTTTTCTGACCAACCAGTGAGCAAAAATGAGAGTAAAAGGTAATGAAAATACATCTTCAAGATAAAAGTAGCCAATACAATGTGGAAAATGTTGGTCTTTTGTGGGACTTGAAGTTTAGTCTCTTGAGCTTTATTCTCTAAGTACCTGGATTAAACAGTTAGGTAATTATACCACTGCCAGCCTTCTTGCCTCCTAATGAGAACGTTATTGCTCCATTAAAATGGAAGCACTATATGGCAAAAAAAACAAAACATAAAAACACACAAGTCAATAGATACAATTTCACAAACTACTGTCAAACTGGGTAACAGGAGTTGTTCATGTGAATGCACACACAGACACCCACACACTCACATGACACATATTCATGAAAACATGTCAGTAGATTATGTTTTGTAAGTATTTCATGGGAGGGCAAACCGTGAGATTTTTTCCAATAGTGCTCTGAGAGGTTTTTTCTTTCTTTTAACATTAAGTATGAGGAGAGCATTTTTTTTCATCAAGCAGCTTTAATCATAAAAAAAGCTCCAAAATAAGATTTATTTTGATGCTTTGTTTTAAGTTTCACTAGTAAAACAATACTTATTGTTAAAAAAAGAGCAAATAAATTAAAATTAATTTGATGTCCAGTCATTATCTTAACTCAGATTACTTCAAGCAAGCGTGTTAACCCTCTGTCAGTGTTGATTGTTTGATGACAGGACTAGTTTTCTACTAGACTGATTTAAGTACATTAATCATACCTTAGTCAATTACAACTGAAGCTCCCAAAATATCAATTATGAGACAGTACAGAGCTGTCAGAATCCAGAAATGAGTCACAGACTTTGTAAGAAATGGGATTTTTTTTTCACTGAGACAATGCAGCAGTGAGTGACAGACATACCTTCACCTTGTCATGTTGTCGTGCTCGCCCACTGGTGTAACAAGACATTTGCTTACAGCGCAAAAAAGAAAGAAGTCGGAAGTGCTCAGCCACCAACTTGAAGTCATCACTGACGCAACGGTACATTGCAAGTGACACAAAGTCAGAACTTAAAATCTCAGTATAGACAGGGCTAAATCTTTCATGAATTTATCATGTCTTATTCATAACAACTCTCTATCTACCATTTTTTTTAACGGATCTGCAATTGACGTGAGAGGTCCTTGGTGTGTGACCTCATGGGTGCAGGTAAAGTTTGAAAGTGCAGAGTTTGCTCACCGGTACTCTTGACTGGATTTTCCTACAACATGCCACACTATGTTTAATATCATTAAACCTTCCATTAAGAAAAAATATTTAACACACATTACTGAAAGGGTAAAAATGGTTTCATATTTATTTCATTGCTGCTGGTTCATAACATTTTCAAGAGATAGTGTGCAGCAGCAATGAATGTCCACCTGGTGTCATGGCAGTTTGTGATATAGTCATGACCTTTAATCCATTGATTCATGTAGCTGGAAACAAAAATTTTCAACTTTTTCATCTTCTTTGACATGAATTCCCAAACATTATTTACATAAAGGAGGAAGCTGTATTCAGTTTTGTGCTGAAACCATGTTCAACTCCTACATGTCACAGTTTTTAACACATCATTTTTAAAAAATGTTATTAATTATAATTATGTTGCAGTTAGCATTAAAAAAAAAAACGACTTACCCGCTAAAAACTAATGGGTTAGGGTTAGGTTTGGTTTAATGTCATGGTTGGGTCATCACACGTTTTAACACTTTGTTTTTGTTGCTGGTTCCATGTTGACATCCCCCTGCTTTCGCTGTTTGTTTGTTTTTTGTTAAACATATATTTAATATTGAAATACATTACTTGGAAATTTGAACCCACTGAAACAAAGTAATTTTGGTGTGTCCATGAACACACGAGAAAAAACACAAAAAATGACTTCTTCATGACTATTTTGCAAATTGCTGAGAGAGCGGGCTGATTGATATATAGGTCTGAAAGACTCTCTGTCCTTTAAGTCAACGATTTATCCCTCTTTATTTTATTTAGTTTTAACTTTAAAAAAATCAGCTCTCTTTCACTCAGTCAAATTGATTCCATGCTTGTGCGATGCCCTGAAGTTAAGCCTCCAGCAAAAGACAGCAAGGGCCAAACATATCCAGCATGATCACAAAGGCACACGTGACTGTCACCGAACACTAAATATTTCTTCACCAGTGTTTTTCAGAATGCAAACAAATGCTTTAAATTCCTCCTCTGAAAATGTCTGAGTGAAACACTGCCGCATTCAGAGCTGCAACCTGCGTGGGCCTTTCACTTATTCTCACTCTCTCTTTGCTATCCAGTCTTTCATTATCTATGTGAAAAATTTCAAATCCCTCAGCTCTGCAGCAGAAATTTATGCCACACATGACACCGGCTCATCAAGAATCATGAACCACAATAAAACGTTAACCCAGTTTTAGGTTCAAGTTTCTGGCCATACGGGTCATTTCCACATTCTAAATAGGAAGATAAAATAAACATTATACGGTGGCTTGCAAAAGTATTCGGCCCCCTTGAACTTTTCCACATTTTGTCACATTACAGCCACAAACATGAATCAATTTTATTGGAATTCCACGTGAAAGACCAATACAAAGTGGTGTACACGTGAGAAGTGGAACGAAAATCATACATGATTCCAAACATTTTTTACAAATAAATAACTGCAAAGTGGGGTGTGCATAATTATTCAGCCCCCTGAGTCAATACTTTGTAGAACCACCTTTTGCTGCAATTACAGCTGCCAGTCTTTTAG
>VVHJ01038223.1:3058-14211 GCA_015107715.1 Tylochromis polylepis
ATTATCATTTCTTCTTGTCAATGTGAACCTAGACATGACTGAAGTAAGAGTCCAGATGTTGCTAGCCATGCTGTGTGAGCTTACGATGGCATCCTCCTGAGGAATGAAAAATACTGTGCTGTAGCACGACTTTACGTGATTCTGATTATTTCATGCAATCACATGAAACCCTGTCATTCCTCTCAGTCACACAGGGACAACATTGATCGGTAATGAGTAATGAACGGGGAATATTTTCCCCTGTTTGTGCGTTTGCGTGTGAGATCGAAGCAAAGTATAAAAAAAACTTTGGTTTATGATTCATTCAACAAATGATTTTTTTTTCATTCTCACATTTTAACACCATGTTTTTTTTTCTGTCTCACAGTTAAAATTCTCATTGAAATCCACTCAAAGTCTCAGCGCATGAGTTTTTCCTTGTGCTGATCAAAAGCAACAAGTCATTCTGGCTGAAAAGTCATGTCACATTTAAAGGAGGGCCTCACCTAAAGTCATGTCACACGATAACTTTCCAAGCACGCTAATATAAAAACAATGTGAGATCACTGATCCGTAGAACCTGTTAAAAGACAAAACAAAACTCGTTTAACCTGTCAGGCTGCTCACAGTGGAGGACAAAAAGGTTTAGCTGGCAAATTAAAGCTTGTGAATGATAGTCCTACCAACTCATCAACAAATACTATTTATTTACATGATTGGATTCTTGTTGACAGACCCTCCCAACTTTGTGGTTTTGAGTGAACAGGTCTATTGAATAGAAAGAACCTTTATATGTTCCCATTAGAATAAATCATATTACTTTACTTATCATTAATCTTCTGTACTTTAAGGGATTTTAACATGTTGGATTTAGCCTCTCCCCCAGAGCACTGATCTGCCACCACGTACTCATCCCAGGGAATCAAACACTCCCATCCAGATGCCAGTGGCGTTACACAAACAAGCACAAAGCATCCCTGCACTGATTTTGGTCAGTAGCTGTAGTCCAGGTGGGAGGTGGGAAGGACTCAAGGTGTCATGAGTCAGCCAGCCAGGACACTGTGGATCACTCTGTTTTCACTTTTTTGTTTAGCTTGTACTTACTTCCTAGTTTTGCTTTTAATTTCTGGTCAGGTTTAGACATAAACTACTTTATAAAACATAAACTGCAAGAGTTCACATCATTGTAAAATATCTGTGCAGTGAAACACTGAGGTGGGCAGCAAAGAAAAACCCTGCATAATTGACCCTTACAGTTTTGATGGGTCTGTTATGATGCGTTCTTTTGTAATCTTAGAGGGAAGGGTCCCTGCAAATCAAGACAAATCCAAGATGACAATGCCCCCTACAGGGCACAAAAGGGGGGCACTGAATGGTCTGAGTATAAAAATGATGGGAGTCATACGCAGTGGCTTTCACAGTCAGTAGATCTCAGCCCAGCCGAAAATTTGGACAGATGTGTTGTAGAGTGACCACAATTTGTGTTTGTGGCTTGGAGGGCTCAGCACTTTAATGATTTGCTTTGTCAGTTTTTTTTTCTTAAATGTGTATGTTCCCAGATTTACAAACCATAAAAAGAACACAAAAACAACACAAATTCATAGAACTCTCATCATAATATCAGTAATGTATTCATTATGGATGCTGTTTGAGCCACGCATTCGTCTGGACCTTCAGCACACATCAGCCTCTTCTGCTGATGAATCACATCCACAGCCACTTTCCATATTTTTCTCCCTCTTCATTGACTCAGAACAGAGCTCAGAGCTGATCAACTATTCAAATCATAACTGGAACAGTCGTGGTGACCTGAAAGTTGTGGCACTGCTGTTGGGTCTATAGTTGGGGTACACAAAATACATGTGCTTTCTGTGCCTATGATGATAGCAATCATTACAAAGTGAAGCAGTGGCCATCCAGAGTTGAGCACACTGTTGGCCGATACAATGTGAATAGCCAATGACACAGTGTATAACTTCAGAACCTGACGTCCTAGGCAAAATTCGACAACAGATTTGGACTCAGCACACTCGATTTAGTATAAAACACATGAAATACCGGAAGTAGCAGACAAAATGTTTTGTTCATTCATGATCCATGACACATTACCTGCAATGTATCTGGAAATTTCATGATCTCTTGCCTTTTAATCACATAGTAAAACACATTTTCAGAAAAAAACAAAACAAAAAAACAACAAATTTTATTTCCTGAAAACAGGTAGACAAAAGCATACATTAATACCAGAAGACCAAAAACTACTTTTTAGAAGAAAAAAAGTATATCCTGAAGTTAAAATTAAAATTACCGTAAGAGAGAAAAGTGATAAACAAAAAATAAACTCCAAGAAAATGTAAGGTGTTTCTGCAACCCATACAAGACAGGGAAGCTTTATCCCTAAAAGAACTAAGTAATGGATTTTACCACAAAACAGAGTTCCTCCTTTTATTAAGCCATTGTTCAGCTTGTTCTCAGACATCCATTTCAATCTTTCTGTATACAATTCTACCAGTCCTCTGAGCCATCTGCATTTTAGCTCAGTCTGATGATTTTAAATTTGTTTGGTGCCTCCTTTTTCAGGTGCTGTGGAAGATTTGCACCCTGTCCGTCACTATTGTCCATCCATCCATCCTTCTGTGCGTCATTTTCTGACTGTTCTTGTGCCCCCTGTCCTGTATCTGTCCCTTCTGTTTGTTTATCTACAGGACATTCCCCGTTGTAGGTCTTGACGTAATCCGCGACACGCCAGCCCTTGAACTCTGGTGGCTCTGAGCAGATCAAGCCACTGTGTTGGACGCCGGGATGGTGCTTGAGCCAGTAATTTAGGTAGTGGATGTTGTAGTCGCAGAACCACGGGTTGTTGTCCAGCGAGAGCTTCCGTAGGAAGTAGAGGTCCTCTAGTACACTGTACTGGAAGTATTGGAGACTGTTGTTGGACAGGTCAAGGTCACGGAGGTACAGCAGGCCTGCAAATGCACCTGGGAGCGGGGAAAAGTGCAAACTAAATTAGTTAGCATTCTGTTGGCGAATAAAATGACCAAAAATGAATGAAAATACACAAAAGAAATGACCACTCTACCATAGTTTCTCATAGTCTTTGACATATTTTTTGGCTTTTAGACCGTTTTAGTTCATTGTGTTGGTTGTTTTTGTTTTTTAATGTCTGTTTCAAACTGAAGCTGGCAGCTGTTTTTTTTTTTTAAATTATGATTTTCTAAAGAATAAACCATATCTTACAGCCATCACTAATGCATGAATAAACAAACTTGGGATGCTGTGTAACATTTAAATCAAAACAATGCAATGCTTTGTAAACCTAATAAACTCATATTTTATTCACAGTTCTAGCTTCTCAACAAACCTGGGTCTTCTGGGTCACATTTTTGGGTTCATGCTGTGCCAAATTTTTTCATTTGGTGAAAGGCCTGGATAATGCTGATGCCATTCATGACGTATGAAGTTTAGCATTGTCTTACTTAAAATATGGAAGGCCTGAAAAAGATGTCATCTGAATGGGAGCACATGTTGCTCTAAAACCTGTGTATACCTTTCAATATTGATGGTACTTTTCCAGATGTGCAAGATGCCAAGGCCAGTTCCCCTGTATAGACACTGAATTTCAGCTGGGCTTCATGACATGCAAAATCAAACATTTTGATTTAAAAGGTGACTGCTGACATTCTCAAATGTTTCCAGTAACTGTTAGCTGTCTGCTTTTCTAATGTGTGCACGTGCGTGCCCATGGATGCATTTTGAGTGGGAGTAATGGGACAGCAGGGACCATTTCACGCTCTCCAGCCTTTGGCCAGGCTTTGATCTTTACAGAGCGGAAGAGAGGAGGGGAGGGAAAACAGAGGAGGAACGTAAAGACGTAAAGAACTAAGAAGGAGGGAATTGATGGCATTGTAAATCTGAAAAAAAAAAGGCTGAAAAAAGTTTTTTGGTTTGGTTTGGTTTGTTTTGGCGTTGAGATTCTTTCACTGTCTATATAAGCTTTATAAACATTCAACTCCAAGAACAACACAGACAGAGGAAACTATAGCAGAGGAAGGAAGTGTAATAAAGGGGGCAGGGATGCTCGTTTCACCTCCTCCTCCCATGTCTTATCTCTGGACTCATGAGGCTTGAGGCTCTCCCAAATTGGATACTATTCATATGCTTGCTGGAGCCACAATGACCACATTCATGCTACTTTCCCAGGAACTGAAATACACAAATCCTTTCATCCAGCTCTCTGCCAGAAAGTCTAAAGCATATTTCCCAAAGGCTAAACTGTTTATTAGGGACACTTACCTTTTCTTCCATGCTTTTCAAGAGATCCTAATCTAAACATCTAAACTTACAGTCGCGATTCGGTCACTGAATCTTCATTTGCAGTAACACAGAAATAATGCCAGCTGAATTAGTTAAGGACTATTAAAACTTTTGTTTTTTACCTTGGGTGGGACCCTTTACATTTTCTAAGATATAAAGTTATTAGTCTGAGGAAAATTAGGATAATTAGCCTTTAAGTACACTGCATTATCCTGTGACCATCAAATTACTGCTTTGTCTATTCTGGGGGGTTTGCCTTGCCTAGAAAAACCACAACGATCTGGCAAAACAATTGGTCAAAGCCTACAATGAAAAAAATAACACAAATAAGAGCACACTGATGCAGTGTGCCAGATTATTTTTTTATGTTGCATTTTCATTCATGTTTCTTTCCCCTCTGGCCATCCTTCCCATGAAAAGCATAAATAAACAATTTTTTTTTAAAAATATACTCTGAATGTGGACATGATTAAAAAGAGGGTTTGGGGATTTAAACCACATGTCACTGGCAGTCACAAGCTCTCACAATTATACTGTTTAGGTTTCCAGAGACTTTTCGACACAGTGGGGTGAGCTACAGTAGATTGTTTGCATTTGCCGTTGCAGGACAATGAACCTTTTTGAATTTCCCTCTTGGGCAGGAAAGGGATGGACTTGCACATCATTAGCTCGGTGAGACTAATCAGTGTGCAATTTTTAAAGGTACTCTTCTATTTCTGAGGCAGAATTTGTATTCAGAATACCTTCTCATCTAGCTTAATAAGACTGACCTCTGAAACCTACATTTTTAAAAACAAAATTTAAATTGTCAGAACCCTTCCTTTAATCTCTACCTAGCATTTCATGTTCAATATTTGCAAATTGCTTTTTTCTCATGAACTATTGGGTAATTTTACATTAATTTGAAAACTGCTGAAATAAACAAGGAAAGAAGCACATATGTGCTTCTGAAGTAAAGAACATTCTAATAAATCAGTCACACTGCAGTTAAGTAAACTGCATTGCAATTTTTTGCCTCTGGAGGCCACTTGTGAGTAGTTGTAGTGGTTGGTTGCCCAGTGGTTGAGCATGCAACACCCTCAGTATCTGGATGACCATTTTAGTTGGGTAAACAGGTCACCTGCTGGGCGGCAACCTGTCTCCATACAATCTGTAAGCACTCACGTTGATACATCCTGTTATCACTGTATCAATGGCAACTTTCTTGATTACTTTTAAGATTAAACTTTTTTCATTTTTGATAAAGCATATAATTACGGCATCAGGTGACCCCGAATCCTCCCTCAGTTACGCTGCAATAGGCCTAGGCAGCTGAGGCTTCCCATGATGCACTGAGCATTTCCTCTTCACTCTCAGACAGTTTGGTGGAGGTTTGCAAATAATTGCCACCTAATTTATAAATACAGATAGATTTCCAACACTTTGCAGTCAGTCTGAGTCGATGAGCAGAATTCATCTAAAACATCACTCTTTGCAACATGGGACTCAGCTCAGATGCCTGCCTACTGGTTATTCCAATATAAAAGCAAGTTTGCCAAGCAGTTATGTAATTTTGCAGTTAAATTGCTGTCCTGCAGCAACTATTATATGTAAATTCAAACTTGACTTCATTTAATCAGAAACTGACAGCAGACTTTTTCTGTCTTATTGCCATTTTATTGCTGCCGTGACTTGCTTGAGTTGCTTTGAAGATAACAGCTAACTGCGAGTGGTCACAGACATAGTCCCTGTCTTCCAAACAGCCATTTCAAAGGTAATGAGATTGCAAGTACATTGCACATTCAATCATTTTGCTTGCACTGCAGTTTCCAGCCACATTTTTACCCAGTGCGTAGCATGAACCTGTTCGCACTTTTAAATATGTCATATCTTGATTGACTTGGATGGCCTCAAAATGAACCCCGAGCATAAGCCAGTGAGGCTTAGAGATGAGGTGATAAACAACATCTTTCTAATAAATCACAGATATCTGTTTTCCCTGCTCCACACGTGTGCCTGGCACATGTGCTTCTTTCTCAGGTTCATCTCAATAAATTTTAAAATAAAAAAAATAAAAAATAACTGTGCAGTATTTCCTGAGAATAAAAGTAAAAAATCAAAATGTGGTCACTGAGTTTAATCCTCTAGTCAGACATTATAAGACGGAGATGTGACACTCCTGAATGGAAACCTATGGGAGAATCTATGGGCAAAGATGGTGGTTGTCCTCCCCCTGCCCTCAAGGAGTAGCCAGAATATCTGCTTGTTATCATTATAAAAACATAGTCAAGTATAATTATCGTTTTTCTTGGCTTATTGTAACTAAATTAAGAAATTAGATGGTCTTAGTCATTAATGATGCGTAGTAAATATGCAAGTTAGAGGAAAAAGCTTTTTAAATCTTATTTTAGGAAAAGTCTACAAATATTGTTTGAGTTATTTTCAAAATCTTTTGTCGCAGGCATCAAAATATTACTAAGAATGCTATCAAGTCATCACTAGTGAATGCAGCCATTCCACAACTAGATCTATCTGGCGAATAGCAGAAGCAAAAGTTGTAACTTTCAACTTTTGATTTATATTGTTTGATTAAAAAACACTTTCTGAACAGCTAGAAGCATTTATATGATATCATGGCTATATTAAAATGTTTTTTAACCTGGGATTACCCACTGTTTTGGTTAACTGTTTCACAATTATCCCCGTCTCTAACAAATTTCAGATTATCTGGTTCTCAATCGGCCGCGATTTCTCACTAGTTGCGTCACCGGATCTTATTCTTAGTCCTGACACAGTACAGCAAAACGGGGATGCGTTGTTACGTTGATACATCCTGTTATCATTGTATCAATGGCAACTTTCTTGGTTACTTTTAAGATTAAGCTTAAAACTTTCATTTTTGATAAAGCATATAATTACGGCATCAGGTGACCCCGAATCCTCCCTCAGTTACGCTGCAATAGGCCTAGGCAGCTGAGGCTTCCCATGATGCACTGAGCATTTCTTCTTCACTCACCACTTTTTTACTCTCTTTGTCGATACACTACTCTGCATTTAATCATTTGTTATTATTAATCACTGACTCTCTTCCACATTGTGTCTTTTTTCCTGTCTCACTCCCCTGAGCCTGGTTTTGCCAGAGGTTTCTTCCTATTAAAAAGGAGTTTTTCCTTCCCACTGTCGCCAAGTGCTTGCTCATAGGTGGTTGCCCGATTGTTTGAATTTTCTCTGCATTATTGTAGGGTCTTTGCCTTACAGTATAAAACACCTTAAGGGGATTGTTGTGATTGGATGCTATATAAATACAGTTGAATTGAAATTAAGTAAACCATCCTTAAAAAATGGCATTTATCTTATCTCTGAGTTGTGCAGTTGGGTCTGTTTTCTGTGCTGTGACAAAACAAGATGCTTGGCTATCCAGATAGGAATGCTCAGATGCACATGTGTGTGGGAGCGAGAGAATATGTGAGCAGTGCAACCGTTACCTGTGTCTATATGGTGCAGGTTGTTACTGCTGAGGTTGAGAAACTTGAGGTCTTTGGACAGCAGGAAATGTTTTGGCTTGAGATGTTTTATTTTGTTGTTGGACAGATCCATCTTCACTATGTCAGATGGCAGGTCAGGTGGGATGTTATTCAAATCTGCAGAGGGAAAAAGTTCAGAAACATTAGGCCTTCAACTTTCATGATACCTGAAAGACAAAAGTTTTTACTATCATCAGTGCACACACAAAAAAAGGAATCTGAACAGAGGGTGTGAACATTTCCGCCTCTTCGACTGAGACAGAAATGTGTCTGCATCTTTATGGTTTCAAGATGGTTTGCAGGTTGTGTGCAACATTTTACATTTTCAAGATGGAGTCAAAGGGGACATCATGTATTACAACATTTCACTTATTTGCCAGAGGGATCTCTTTTCTGCTTACACTGGAAGCATCATACACACACTCATATTTGTCTTTGAAGACAGTAATGCACTAAACAGTGTGTCCTACATATCCAGATCTCTATAACAGAGCCTCTCTGGAGTTTTGAATTAAAGTCCCACGCCGGAGGTAGATTTTATAAATGTTCCTCCTGCCATGATGGGGCAGGTGAAATATAGATTTGACGCTGTCAGCACGAAACCATTGAAAATAAAAGGCTGAAACCTGTATGTTGTGCGCTAACAATGAATAGATGCAGGTTTTTCTGATTACATTTTACCTTTTGGAGGTTTTGGATCAAAGCCTTCACAGATTAGACTTTGTGGCTTTGTGGTTCCCTGAGTCATTAGGCTTGTTGAACCTGTCATGGTGGGCAACATTATGAATATCTTTTAAATTGGAAGTCCCATCTGCCGTGCCAATCACATTGTAGTGCTGTTTAAAACAGAGTAGGTGGCCCATACAACTTGTACATCAAAAGGATCATAGCTGATTGTTTCTGAAGCAAAATAGTCGCAGATGAGAGGAAACATAAGTGTGCTTGGGCAGCAAGCGCGGCCTAAGACATAATTAAACAATGCTTTGTTTTGGTATGTAATGCCAACTTTTTTGTAGATTTGTAAGTAAGATCATGAATGATTTGCGTGTGAAAAGCGTGCAAAGATTTTTCCTGAATGTATTTATTTACACAGGCTGCATAATGTGCTCAGAAGTATGCTTATGGACACATTTATAGTGCAGATGTTGCAGTCTTTAGACAAGTACGCTTTACTGCCACAGATGTTGTAGCTGGTTTTATCATGAAGGCATGGTGCCATAAATCATCACAGACTCCACGAAAACACACACACATGCAGCACACACACAGATGTAGCCAACAGACTCAGGAAGTGTAATGATTATTGTTTTGTGATGTGATGCAGGGAAGCAAAAAGTGTTTTCAGAGAGCCTTCCAGCTCATGTTATCGGTCCTACATGGTGAGAAATTTTCTTCTGGAAAACCTAAAGGGAATCCCAGTCTGCCAATAGGTGTACATGTGTCTGCAACTTTGTCAAAGCAGCTTTATAGATTAAAGAAAAAATGAAAAATGCTATCATTCTAACATTGGACTCAAACTTCCCGATTCCCTTGTGAGAAATCGGACTTCAATTTTCTGAGCCAAATGCAAATCCTCCCCTGCAAAGACAGATACATCTGTGGTCTTCTGTGTTTTACAGTAAATAAAGACCTACGCCTACACTGTGTATTCAGCTGTGACAGTAGTGTCTGTGACCAGAAGTCCATGTTTCCCTCTGGGTAATAAAAGCTCAAAAAGAAGCTGAGCTAACCATGAGGATTTGCTTCTTCTTCTTTTTTTTTCTAGCATCAGCCTTCTGGAGATAATTGTGTTTTCAGGAAGTCAGAAGCTTTTATCAGGAGTCACTTTTTTAATGGCACAGATATGGCAGATACAGTGTTAAGCACTTTCCTGCTTTAACATCTGTTAACATGTCTCTACTGATGAGACAGATGAATGAAAGAAGATATGGAGAGAAGGAAAAGGAGAGACAACATGTCAGGAAATGTGAAAGTCATTCATCACTGCATTGGGCTCTTGCTGAATCTGCTGAAGTCATTACTTCAATGAACAGCTGTACCTCTTGAACTTTTCTTTTTTTTTTTTAAAAAAAAAACTTCATGCTTTATAGTTGCATGAGAAAACCCACTGTATTAAAAAATCCACTATAAATATGTATTTTTTATATTTCTCACAGATGTCATAATCTATTATTTGTAGTCTAAGTTAAATTACCTGGTTCACTTCAACAGGCCAACTTTAAATTACTTTTTTGCAGTAATATAGTTGGCCACTCGCCAATGCAGTTCATAGAGGTTCCTGTATTAGTATAACTAATACACATATTCGTGCATTAGTTAAACACAGGGAGGATGCATGGCAGTAAATGGAGTATTTACACAGTCTCAATAGAAAGAATGAAGCTATTTACATTATCTAGTAGGAGTGCAGAGCATCAATCTGGAAATGTATCTGAGTAATTCACTCTACTATTTATGTGCTAGCACTCTGGATGATTTACATGGATGTGTGGAGTTAGGTACAGGTCCGTAGCCGGAGTCTTTTCCTTTTCTTTCTTGGCTTTAGATTCCATAAAATATCATGAAGCACTGCTGCAGTAATTTCTGCAAAGCAAATATTCAATTTGTGCACTAACGCTGAACTCACTCAGAGCCTGCGTTGCAACACTTACTGTTTAGACAGCAGAAAGAGAAGCCGTTAATTTTTTACAGTGCTGACATGATTACAGGGGGTCCACTGTGCATAGTGAGTAGTAAGCAGCCATTTTCGGCTTTTTAGGAAGCACGCCCCACTCTTGACGGGGGAAAAAGATTGCTTCACATGTTTACATTTGGCAGTATTATGTGTTGCATAGTAGCACTAGGAAGCAATAAAGTAGCTTATATATTAGGATGGGCCTTTCTCGGTTCCACATGTCATGTGAGGTCAAATGCACCATACTTGTTACACTGTAAATGTACCAAAAATGCTTTAATGGCAAAGAAAGAAACACGCACAGTGCAATGAATGTTAGTCTACGCAGAAGCCTTAGCACAGGGTTGAGATTATTCCATTATTAAGTGGAAAAAGTGGAAAACCTAATAGTAACTCTGTATACTTTATATTTATAACACTGACCAAATCAGTGCTCCTCCCTTACAATGACTTACTTAAGTCATGCTAAATTGATTGCTTCTGTGACTTTATGGCCTCAGGGTGAAAAAGTAGACGTTTCCCAAAAGTTAAACAGTTAACATTGCAGTCAGGACCCTTGAAACCACAGCAACTGTTGCTCAACCTATTTTTTTTCTGCTAACGATCTGTACGCTGTCTGTGATCCACGAGGTCCATAGAGAGCAATAACACTGCTATGAGTGTGGGTGTATGTGCAGCCAAGT